>NDXB01007124.1:54946-107946 GCA_002631895.1 Agapornis roseicollis | reverse complement strand
GGGTTGGAACTGGATGATCTTCAGGTCCTTTCCAACCCAAACTATTCTATGATTCTATGATTCTAAGAGAAAGAAATGAAGCGGAGGTCTGCTCCACACACTCTGTAAATCCCTGATGGCTTTAAGGAGCTATTTTCTGCTGGGAGATAGGCAAGCCACATCTCAGCTATCACCTTCTTGTTCCACAGGGACATTGAGCCAGCTACACATCTTACCCACGTCTATGGGAGGTAACTTCACTCAGTCAAACCCAGAAGTGGGAGATGTCAAAGTCTGCAGCTCCTTCACTCTCTCCTGGCCACAGTCAGGTCTGAAGTCCTCACTGTTGAGGTGGGCCAAGGTGTAGCCTCCAGAACTGCTGAGCGAGCAATGAAACCAACAGTTACTGTGCTAAGGGATGGGAAGGCAGGCACCAGAGCTGTGTGTGCAGCCTTTGTTACTGCTGGTGTTAATCAGAACACAAGTAAATTATTCCTTCCATCTGCGAGTCCCACAAGTAAGACCTCCCTGCTGCTATTTCCTCCCTGCTCCACTCATCAAGCCCCTTTGTTCTACATGTCACACTGGCCATTTACGACAGAGTAAAATGGATTTGCCTTCCAGCAGTATTTTGATTTTCCATTTGATTTGGGGTTTAAACGCGCTGAACTTGAGAACTTTGGGAACTTCCCGATGCTCAATGCTTAAAGCCCTCATTAAACATTTAGTGCTCGAGGGGAGGAAAAAACCAGGCAACAACAACAACCAGAACCCCACATGAAGTATAAAACAGGGGAAGCAGCGTTCAAGGCAAACCTTCTTCAGGGGCAAGTTTCATCCCCTGCCCCAGGATGAAGGAACATTTGCTTCTCCATATTCAGTGGTTGCCGTGACCTGGCAAGCTCCAATACCACTTGGAGCTGGTTTCAATTGCTACCTTCGTACAAAGGCATCTGCAGTGATTTGAAAGCATGTGGAATAACATGAATACAGAGCATCCCTCAGGTCCAAAGAGCCTCTGCCTTGCTCTGGCATGCCTCCACCTCGGGGCACGATGGTTTCTATGTGCTTGCTCTGTTTTGGTGCAGGAGTGGCTGCACAATGTCTGGGCACAGCAATGGGGACAACCTGACCTGGACCAGCAGGCACAGCACTGGGATGAGCCCAGCTGGTGGGTTGGGACAGAGGGAAGTGGTGCATGGAGACCCCAGGAGCTGCCTGAAGGTGCAAATGGAGAATGAACACGTAATGGGGGTTTCCAGGAGCCATGGTGCTAAAGCAGGCGAGACAGAAAGGCACTTTTAATTCAGCTGCTGTGTACAGTTTAAAGGGAGGATGTAAATGCACAGGTTTCCTCCATGGCCTGAATCCCAATTGCTGTAACATCCCTGACTTCAATGCAGTTGGGCTCTTGCCATCCTGGGCCCATGCAGTTTCTGTTAGTGGCTCTCGAGGTGAAAACCAGAGTGTGAGACAAGTGGGGCAGATCCCGTGCTCAATTTGGCACAGTTGGAAGTTTAACCACAACACAGATCCCTGTAGCCAGAGCTCTCTGCATAGAGGTAGTGTCTGGCTCCTCTGAACAGATCAATAGCAGTGCCTGTTGAGGGAACACAGCGTTTCAAGTCATGGCTCTGGATGAGTTTAAATGCCTCTTCTTTATTAAAGGGAGCTGCAAGTACCAAATGGAGAGGAAAACTCAGATTGAGAGCACTACTGACAAGTCTCCCAGTCTCACCCCATGTTTAGGATCACTGAGGACGGCTGTGTGGAAGCAAAACTCACCTGTGTGCTACACAGGCTGCTCTTCTTGCCTTATGAGAGTTCATCTGTGTGCATCTCAGAAGTGGGAAGCTGCTCCATGGCTTTGCACAGGACAGCAGCTCAGCCCTGTACACAACGGATTTACTTCCACAGCCAGGCTCTGTTTGTTCATCCCACAATGAGATTCCTCCCCCTGGCTCCAGCCCTGCTTCAGGCTGCAGGACTTCCTTCCTAACATCTGAAGCCCCTCAGCAATTCAATGGCTGTAAGAAGACCAAATCTGCGAGAAGGATAACGAATTTGAGAATTCCCAATGGAATATACTGAAGCCAAGGCAAAGGCAAAGCCGGCAGCCCATGGTGAAGTGCCCAATCCTTCACACTTTTGCTATTTGATCAGTGCTGGAGTCCTGAGCTCAGCAGAATGGAGCTCAATACCAGAGGACTGCAAAGTAGCTTTAAGACACAGCTGCACCTTCCTAACCATTGGATCAGTCGAACATGTAACTTGCCTAATTCAAATCCACATGGAATAACTCACATTGTTTGTCAAAGGCACCAATGCAATCGCTGACCATCGTGGGGCAGGTTGCTCTAATCCAACATTCATACAACCATTCCAACCCAAACCAGTCTGGGATACTGTGGCTAGGAGCAGTGGNTCCACATGGAATAACTCACATTGTTTGTCAAAGGCACCAATGCAATCGCTGACCATCGTGGGGCAGGTTGCTCTAATCCAACATTCATACAACCATTCCAACCCAAACCAGTCTGGGATACTGTGGAGGCATCTACATCTGATGAGAGCAATCCCAGTGGTCATTGTCTGTGGGTGCACCATCCTCTGGGAATCCTCCATAAGTCTTGGATGATGAGAAGGATAACTGAGATTCTACCCCCACATCCTCCCTACTATGAGCACTCCTGGTTAAGTGAACAGCATGGATGCAGTGGATTAAATCCACCATTCAAATGACCTGTTACGCATGAAGATGTCTGAGCCTATAATGATGAAGTCAACACAGAGCTGGGTTTCAAGGCTGCAGCCTTCAGTGAGGGATTTAACCCAGTGATTCCATATATAATTCCTTGTATTTGCAAGGGCTGAAATCATTTGGCATCCTCAATGGCAGGTTATGGGTCATCATCCATCAATGTCATGGGTAAGCAATGAACAAGGCTGAAGATGGGTATTTAATAACAAACAAATAGATAAAGTACCCACGCTTATGGAGCACAGATATTATTTCATTTGCTGTTTACTGTCAGGATCTCCATGATAAACAGCCCTTCATAACTTGGATTCTCACACACTGCAGTTATTAACCTTAACTGTGCTACCCCCATGTTCTGTGATGGCAGGGATGAATTTCTGTGATTCATCCAACATCCAGATTTGGTTACAATCTCATTGTTTTGCTCTTTGTCTCAGCAGCTCTAATATTAACCCAGGTCAATAATTCTGTCAAGTGGGACTGATGATACCTCAAATAGGGAATTTAAAGCATGGGAATTACATCTTATCTCAAAGATGCAAAAATGAAAATCTCAGATAATCACTGGATGAATGCATTGAGAGCACCTGGGTCCATGCAGCCAAGGAATATTTGCCTACTGTATACTTAGGATATGCTTATCGGATGCAAAGTCCTCTTCCTTTAGCCTTTGCTTGGTCATGACTGAACACTAGAAGTATTTTTCCCCTCCCACTTCTAGCTCCCAGCTAACAGAATGTGCTGAATTGCCTGGAGAAGGATCTTGAAATATCACCAGCTTTTGGAAGCATTTCAGGGCAACCCAGAGAGAACTCGAACTATTGTGTCCTGACATCAAGTGCATGGATTCACACAGCTCAGAGCCACAAGCTTGGCCACTTTAAATGCTTCCATTTGCTCCTTTCATGATTTACACACTCAAGTTCTTTCCAGTGGCTGAGATATCGTCATGAGCATCCGTGCACTCCAGGGGAATCCAAACAGGAATGCCCAAAAACCATGCCTGCAAAGTAACTTCAGAGCATTGAGTGCTGGAATGTGTCTCAGCTGAAGGGAACTGACTTCCAGGAGATAACTGAGCATGGCTGCCTGCCCAGCTTCAACAAAAGCTGGATTTTGTAAAGCCGACCAAAACTATGCCATTCATTAGGGGAACTACAAAGCAGAACATTTGGGAAGTTAATTGGGTTTGCAATTAACAGATATACAGAACATGGGATGCAATTAATTTTACATAAACTTGGTCAGCAATGAAACCTAAAAGCACTTGGTTACTTCTTTAAACGAAGCATATGTTGGTTTCCACCACCACCAGTTCCTTGCATACCAAGCAGGAGGCACTGAAGCGCTCACAACTGCAGCAGCAATCTTTCCCACTGCTGTGTTTTATCAAAGGCACTGCTGGCTTGGAGATTAATTCCACCTCAAGCATGAAGTCCAGCTTGGAAAGGCAGCAGAACTGCATGCGGCGATGAAGCTGCCTCCTGCCCCCTCGCACAGTGTGGTTCAGCAAGGTTCAATTGTTAATCCAGGGCAGTGCATGGTTTTCAGTTGATAAACGCATGCAGTTGTTCAAGGCTCAGCAGCAGCCAACTGGCTTTAACACAGGTTCAGCTGAGAAAATGCCCCGAGTCTGAATTTTCAGTGCACAAGCTGGTTCTTCCCAGGATCCCATGGATTTCTGCCCAAGGTGTGCTTGCTTACGCACACCATGAGATCCTTTGCATGTTGGGGAAATGGATGGATCTGGAAACTCGTGTCTGCAAGCTGCTTCTTACTAAGTACCGTGCCTAGTCCTGTGTCCAGAGCAGTGGAAGCAGGGCACAGGTCTGACTCTCTGCCCTACAGCAAACCTGCTGCAAGACTTACTTTAGTCCCTGTGTTTCTGCCTGTTTTTAACCTACGCTTAGGAAACGCAGCCTCTGGGGCTAGGCAGGGTGGTTTGGTGTCGGCACCGCACCATACACCCCTTGGGTCTCATTCTGATTGTGGCTTTTCATAAAGGGAAAAGGCCATTAAAGTCAGGATGTAGCAGGGCAGGTCTCTTAACTGCATTAAAGCTGTCTGCTCCAAAGAGCACAGGCCTGGGCTGCTGGTGAGATGATGCTCCCTTAGACCGGGCTCAGCAGGTCACAGGCAGCCGCCTCTTCCACAAAGAACCTGGGGGTGTTTTTAAACCCAATCCCTGCAAGCAGGTACCTGTAAGAGGAAAATGAGACCCCAAGGACCCACTTCACAATACTCTGCAAGACCTCCAGCCCCATTAGTGGGGTCGGAACCTCCCTGAGGAGCTGCTGTGCGTACCTGTGAGCAAGAGCTGTTGGGCAGAGATAACCATCCTGCTCCCACAGCCCCGCAAGTGTGTTCAGCTCAGCTCCTTTCCTGTGCATTAGAGCCCAGCAGCTCCTGGACAGGCTGGAATGGCAACACATGCCCGGGCTGGAGGCAATATCCCATTCATCAGTCAGACAGAAAAGCCTGATTCTGAAGGGCTCTGAAACTCATTTGTCCATTCCTCCATGATGTCTTCTTCTTCCATTCACTCCCACAATAGCAGAATTAGGCCCAATATCCTTGCTATTGTGTGGGCAAATTGGGGGTTTATTGCAGATTCATACCAGTGCCAGAATGTGTCTTCCATAAAGAGAGGATTTCAGGGAATGTTTTCAGGGCTATGGGGGAGTAATTGGAAGGGAAGCATTAACACATCAACATACTTCATGCTCTGTCTGTGTATGAAGTGTTAGGGGACGCAAACATTGGAAGATTTGTCTCTTATTTAAAACCCGTTAAATAGGAACAAAACCGGATAAATTGGGTTTGTGCAACAGAAAATTATGGGAGTATCAGGGGAATTGTGATTATTCACACATATGGATCACACATCAGGCAACAACGAGGCAGAAAACCTCTAGCGGCAGCCGAATTTCAACCTTAACACCAGAAAGCATGCTGCCTTTTAGAAACAGGCCTAACATCCCCTAAACCGTTCCAAAAGGGTTAAAATTGCAATAGCAAACTTCATTTTGCACAGAAAGAAACCTTCTGGAGCTCATTTGGGCTTCAAAACTGAGGCATTTGTTCATAAGTCACTTTGAAAACTATTATTGCTAGGAAGGTGCTTTGAAAATGGGTTCCTACCTGTGGAAGGCAAGAGGATGAGGGGAGGAAGCTGTGAGCACATGGCCTGCAGGGGCTGGAAGGGCAAGAGGTGCTTGGGCAATGGGTTGTAATGAGAGCATCCCACCAGCAGCACGGAGACAGCGGATTTCAATTGATTGCCAGGATTCAAATGCTATCATCAGACTGCTGGAAAGTACTGAAACACCCTTGGAGAGAGTATTCATCCCACAAAAGCTGCCTGTCGTCATCCGAGAGGCTGCTTTCACGTCAGCCTCATTAAGGAGGGATGTGCATTAAGTAACTGCAGCTCCCCCTGACATTTAGCTCTTGGTTTGCCCTTGGCTTGGTGTGGTTTTGGAGCAAGCACTACCTGGTTGTTTTCACTCCCTCCACGATGTTTTTGTCTGTCAAGGAGGCTTCAACTGCAGCTGACAGAGAGGCTTTTCCTTCCTTTGAATTGTGCCATGGGCAGGGACCCCTTCCACTGGAGCAGCTTGCTCCAAGCCCCTGTGTCCAGCCTGGCCTTGAGCACTGCCAGGGATGGGGCAGCCACAGCTTCTCTGGGCACCCTGGGCCAGCGCCTCAGCACCCTCACAGGGAAGAGCTTGTGCCTCAGAGCTCAGCTCAGTCTCCCCTCAGGCAGGTTCAAGCCATTCCCCTTGGCCTGTCCCTACAGGCCCTTGTCCAAAGCCCCTCTCCAGGTTTCCCCTGTAGGCACTGGAGCTGCTCTCAGGTCTCCCTGGTCCCCATGCGCAGAGCAGTGGGTATGTTCTATCAAAGAGATATCTTCCCATTTCCAAGCTGCAGAATACTACCACAGGTTCTCCCAGTATACTCAGTAAATCCAATCAGAATCCAATATACTCGGCATGATGGGAGGCTGCAGCCTTCAGGAAAGACAGAAAAGATCTTTTTCACCTGCACAAGCAACTGAGCACTGAAACAACTTCCCAGGAATGCTCTCGGTTTCCCATCAGCGCAGCTCTCCACTCAGGGCACAGTAACACACATTCAGATCTGAATGAATGAAAAGGTCATTTGGGACTGATTGTCTCTCCCCATCCCACCTCAGAGCTGCAGCAAAAGTAAAGGCAGTGCTGTTTGAAATAAACACTTGGGGTCCTCACATTTTAAGGGTCAATTAAGGGGGGGAAAAAGGAAATTTGAGAACAAATGAACTGAAAATGTTTCATTTTTAAACGTCAGAAACCCCTCTGGTTTTTGGTTCTTTTACTGGAGAAAGAGACAGTTGTAAATCAATAGTTTCACAGAACTAACACAAAACATCATGTTCCAAATGTGCACTACAACTCCTTCTTCCCCTCCTGCAAGGAGAAGTGGACAGAAAAGCATCACAAGTAATCTTGGAGACCAGACCTTGTGCTCAAAGATGCCAGCCACTCACAGAGGCCCCAGGCATGATGCAGAAATGATGGACTGAGGTTCCTGGGACCCGCTGTGCCAGGAAACATGTGAAGGCATCGTCTAGCATTGCTCTGGGTTAGCAATGGGCCTCCTGCATGGCACAGCCCTGGCAAGGAATGATGTCCTTCTAGATAGCAAAGATAGACACCCTTAGGACTGGAAATAAGGCAACGGAAAACTGGTCTGGGAGGGGAGCAGGCTGAGCAGGACTCTGCAGGCTGGGCTTTGGAGTGCTCCCAGCACCATGGTACCCTCTCTGCTTCCCTTACATTGGAGTTGACATTGGAATGCTCTCATTCCAGCTTTGCTGAGAGCTTCATCACTTCCAGGTCTCAGGACTAGAGGTCCCTGAACATGATGGCTGTGACACAGACTTTTCAGACCAAGAGCCAAATGTGTACATGTCTGGCCATTGGGAAATGAGCTGATGGAGGATTTATGCATTCAGGAAAATGCTGTTCGAAGAAGAAAGGAACCTTCTGGAAGGTGGCAAAACTACTTCAATGCGCCTGAGTTTAAATGAAGCTCTTCATGAGGAATTCTTGCCTTTGGTTGGATTAGAGCTCCAAGCACTTTTCGGCCTCCTCCTTCCCCTTTCCCTCTTCATTTTCTCCTGCTCTTTCTTTAAGAGCCTTCCCTTGAAGGAGGATGCACTGTCACTTCTTCATTGCAATTCATGAGACAGACAAGCATTAATTCTTTAGCCTTTGTCTCTTTGACTCAATCTCTAATCCCCTTCTATGACAAGGCTGCCTGATGAGACTCCTTTCCCTTTCCTTTCCTTTCTTTCCCTTTCCCTTTCCTTTCTTTCCCTTTCCCTTTCCTCTGCTTCAAGTGAAAGAGGGAATTCTTGATGGGTGAAGCCTTGTTTCTTTTGAAGTCTTTTGGGACTCCAGCAGCCTGGATGAGGAGGGCTTGGGCCACCAAATGGATGGTGCT
Organism: Agapornis roseicollis; assembly: GCA_002631895.1. NCBI lineage: Eukaryota > Metazoa > Chordata > Aves > Psittaciformes > Psittacidae > Agapornis > Agapornis roseicollis. The sequence goes on along the minus strand of NDXB01007124.1, from coordinate 99,719 downwards.
GAGCCGCTCTGCTTCCTGCCAGCTCCAGCCACGCAAACACAAACCGCTCAGTACTTAAAGCTGGAGTGATTATATGAGAGGTTTCCCCTTTGTCTTCCCAAACCAAGAGTGTACGCCAGCCCCAAGCTACCGCAGTATTTGCTTGTCTCAACGCTTGCAGACATACAAGGATTAAAGTGTCAATGCAAAACCAAGCTTCATTACAAACCCCACCGCTTTCAACATAGAAAACAACCTAAGAGATAGCAAGTAGCTGAGAGAGAGAACAATCCTCTCCTGCTCATCCAGGCAATGTTGTACCTGATGAGAATGAAATGCATGTAGGGGAGAAATCAATGCTCACTTGCTTTTGAAAGCAGGTTTCCGGAAGCCGTCTCCTTCCTGGTTTTGCACTGCAAGTATTCAAAGCATTCCGAGGAAAGCAAACACCTAGCAGCCAGTTGAATTCAAGCAGGCAAAGCTTTCCCAAACCCACCTCTTTTGTCTGTGTCAGAACAGGCTGCAGTGGCTGTAAGCTCAGGTTGAACTCAAAGAGGCCCCAGGATTTGTGCCTGCAAATCTCACGTTCAGTCCCGGTTATCAGCAGTTAGCACGAGGCACAGGAATGCTGGAGGGAAGCAGGTCAGCCGGGGCAATGGATGTGTGAATTTGAAGGTGTGTTTGTAGATCATCAGCAAACAGAGGAGGGGAGGAATTAAAACCCAAAGCAGCACTTTTTTTCTGTGCAGATTTGCCATCTACTTTGTACCTTGCCCTGCCAGCCGTTAACATGAGGCTCCTGTTGGGGAAGAGAAACCTGGGGTTGCGTGGAGCTTCTAGCCCCCACATTGGAATTCAGAGCCTCAGCTCAGTTAAACCAGAGCCATAGGAACAGGCTGCTGCTGGAGACACCAGCCTTCATTATGGATTGCCTTCCTTTTACACACCGCTTCTCCTTAGAACATGGAAACTGCTTTGAAAATGTAAATCCACTCTGCATTTCCAGTGTCGTGTGCTCCTCTTATCTGTCTGCTACAGTTATCACAACAAATACTAGAAGACAAGTCCTTGGAGAGCTCTGGTCTGTGCATGAGCTGAGTGCTGCAACCAGGAGCTAATCCGGGAAAGGCGTTTCAAAACATGGATTATTCTCTTCTTAATTGCAAGAGATAACTGGAGCCTGGTGAGCAAGGAACAGGCTGGGGGGAAGCTGCTGCTCCCAGGAGACAGGAGGATGAACAAGGAACTCCCTCTGAGAAACTGGGGCTGCTCAGCCTGGAGAAGAGAAGGCTTTGGGAAGACCTCAGAGAGGCTTCCAGTAGCTGACAAGGATACATCAGCTACAAGGATGCTGGAGAGGGGCTCTTCATCAGGGACTGTAGGGATAGGACAAGGGGTGATGGGTTCAGACTGAAACAGGGGAAGTTCAGGCTGGAGATGAGGAAGAAGCTCTTTACTGTGAGGGTGCTGAGGCGCTGGCACAGGGTGCCCAGAGAAGCTGTGGCTGCCCCATCCCTGGCAGTGCTCAAGGCCAGGTTGGACCCAGGGGCTTGGAGCAAGCTGCTCCAGTGGAAGGGGTCCCTGCCCATGGCAGGGGTTGGAGCTGGAGGAGCTTTAAGGTCCCTTCCAACCCAAACTACTCTGGGTTTCTATGATTCTCCAGTTCTTCAAGCTATTCACCTAAGAACAGCCATCCTCAAGGGTCAAGAGAAGGAAGTGACCTTCAGCATCACACAGCTTGAAGGGAAGATGAGCAAAGAGATGTTACACAGCATTTGTGTGGACTACAGCTGCCCATGTCCAAAGTGACAACCCTGAAACCCCCTTGAATTTCAATACAAATGGTACATTGGGAAATTCTGCCTTTTTGCTTGGATCTAACAGGGTTTCAGTAGGGGTGAAGGACTCCACACTGGTGAGCAGGCGCCTTCTAGCCCCTCCTGCATGAGTTTGGCTCTATAGATATAGATATAAGCCTACTTATGCCTTTGCATTGGTTACCGTGGGCTTGGACAGCCCTGGCTTGTTCTGCTGGAGCCTTTGCCCTGGCAGTGTGTCTGACCCCAGAGACATTCCAGCTGAATTACAGTTGTTGGCTTCCCGATCCACCTTAAATAACAGGAAAAGCTGGCAGACTCCATAGCAGTTTGGTTTAGTCCTGTCAAGAGTTTTGCTTTCTGGCCACTCTGCAGCAGGGAAAGGCCTGGGAACACTGTGTAAAATGAGCATTCTCTTTACTTTTAACCAGCCCATTATATTAATGAACTCGGAATTGATTGTAAAGGCCATTAATTGAGATTTAAAAGAGATACATTTAGGCACCCATGTAATTAACTCAAACGAACACAGGCACTGAACATAGAGGCGTTTTAATACAATCCCCTTGCAGGGATCATGGGGAGTGCTCCCTCCCAGCCCACATCACTGCTCAGCACTGGCTCGCACCAGTTACACACCAGTTAACACACGCTCAGAAGATAGCACACAGTTTCAATTAGCTGATCTCTCACTTGCTGGCTCTCACAGGGGTCTGCCTTTGAGAGGCTCTACCTTTTCCCTCTCTGGTATCCCAGCATCGCTCAGCTCTTTGAATCTCCTGCTGCTTCCTGCTTCCATGCTCTTTTGATCTGCACAAGTTGCGAAAGGCTTCAAGCGCTGAGCCCCTTCAGAAATGCAACAGAGGAGAGCATCAGGTTGAGGAACAGGCAGAAATGAGTTGGATCATCAGCCCCAGACCCGGTGTTCAAACAAATCAGGTCTTTCCCTCTGCCTTCCTGTACACAGGGGATCATTCAGGGCATTCCAGCCTGTTCCTGCTTGCCACACGGTCCTCCACGGGCAGAACTGCGGAGGGGAAGGCAGGAAACATGCACACGGAGCACTCCGAGGCTTCTTTCTGAAGCAAAAGGCCTTTTTTTTCCCATTTAATCCATATCTTTTTCCAGCATGAAAGTCCCTCTTTGAAATAAAACTGCCCGTGCAGCCCTTTGGGGCTAATTACCAGATGCTTATCTGGATGCTCCGTGTGCCAGGAATGAGGAAGGGAAACTGCTAAGTCAAGGCAGTGTGTTAGCACTCTGGAAAACACACACAGCATTCATCTCCCAGCGAGACGAGGTCTGAAGTGTGGTTAATGAACGCTGCCCGTTACAGAGCCTGCTTGCATCAGGGGCAGGTGAACTTACTGCTGATCAGAAAAATGGGTTTCCCATCCCAAAACAGTTCCAAGGATTTCCACCCTGCTCGTACTTTGAAGAGGGGGAAAAAAAGCTTCAATCCTATACATTGCTGTGACTTGGTCCTCCTGAATCACAGCGTTTGGATTGGCTCACAGAGAACATAAGCATTCCCCAAGTATATAACTGCAATGTTTGTTAATGTAAATGAGTATTTCCAGGAGTACATTGTATTAAAATAAGAAATGTTAAGGTAGCCACGTTTTCAGCACTGCACACAAAGGAACAGCTTGATTTCCACTAAGTAACACCACCAGTGGTCTTGTTAATATTCCATGTGCTTAATCAACTGTAATTATGTTTTGTTACTGCTTGAGAACCCCTTGAAAGGATGCAGACACAAAGAATACCAAAAGCAAACGATATCTGAAGAGGAATCTTAAACCAGGTATGTTTTATCATGTTGGTAAGCACTTGTGAGTCCTACAGATGCTTCATAGGGAGAGGCTGCAGCCAGGTTTTCTGGTACAGGGCACTGCCCAGGGCCTGAAATCCTTGGGAAGAGGGATGGAAACAGAGATTGGTTTGGGTTGGAAGAGATCTTAAAGCTCATCCAGTTTCAACCCCGTACCCGAGGCAGGGACAACTTCCACTGGAGCAGGCAGGGGTTGGAGCTGGAAGAGCTTTAAGGTCCCTTCCAACCCAAACCAGTCTGGGATTCTATGATTCCATGACCAGTGCAAAGCCCACATGAACCCCGAACACTACAGGCTCATTCAGGAGTCTTCCTACGCCATCCCGGGCTCTTGCTGTGGACACAAACTGAACATGGACAAGGAAAGGGAAAGAAGCAAGGGAGCAGAGCACAGGCAGGGCAGCAGGGGAGGAATGGCTCACGCTGTGCTCCTCCATGGCTCCAGCTGTTTGGAAGCGTGTGCCTGCTCACAAACGATGTCTGCAAATCCAATTACTGCATCTCATTTTACAGATGGAGCCCAGGCGAGAGCTGGGCACACTCCAGGCCAGCATAAGCCAACACTGCTGCCAAACCCTGGGATGCATTCCCACCCCTGCAACACCTCACTCAATAGCAATAGCCAGCGCCAGGATAAGATGCGTTTCCTCCCCATCCAATTCCTCCCTTGCAATACAGTTCCACTGAAGCCTCTGGGTATGAATCAACTCTGCTAGGATCTATGCATTACAGTAAGGAAGCTGAAAGGGAAAACAACCAAAGATCAACAACAACCACCACCAACTAAGATCCACAGACCCACTGAGGTGCAACTTCTCTCTCCCTGAAGCCTTTACCGACTCACCTTGAGTTTGGTTCGAAGAAATAAGCAAGATGTGATGGAAGTCAAAGCAAAACGTTGATGTTTCCAAACCCCTTTTCCTTACATTTTTAAGCACTGAAGTAGCGTTTGGTCCAATATCACTGACATTGTTGGTTCCTTCAAAACCTAAGTTTGAGGTGACGTTACCATTTGCTGGGGTTTGTGGGATGAGGGTGCTGTCCTGCTGCCTCACTGGGATGACAAGTGTGCTGCCTGAGTCCCAGCCTGTTGATAACTCCGTAGTGCTGCAAGACCTGCCTTTAGAAGCACAACATCCTCCCAGCTTGTTTTCATGTTGGCTTTATTGTGTTGTACTTTGCCTTGAGCTCCTGACTCTGTCATTTGCTCGCTAGGCAAGGCACATCTTCCACTCAGGAGCAATTATCCAAGAATCCAATAGCAGCAGGTCAATGCCTGGCACCAGCCTCAAGTCTCAAGTATCATCCACTTGGCTCTGGCATGCTCCAGTCAGCCAAGCACCATTCAGGGCTGGGCACAGCAGGTCATGCTGGACCAAGCATCTCTCCCTGGCCAGCCCTGAGTAGAGGCACTCACCATTTGTCCTCACATACAACAGCCCTGCGATGGGGATGCCAACAGCTCCTCTTTTCCATGTGCAGTTGTACACTCCTGTTGTCCTGCTCCTCTCGTGTATGCGGCACCAATGCTCCTCCACATGAGGTGCATTCTCATCCTCATGGGAAGTGCTGCCTGACCCCCATTCCATCTGGATGACGTCTTAGGGAAGAGGCACCTGTCTGGCTCCTGTACATTGCAGGAAGTCTTTGGCTGCTCCAGGAACTCGTTAATCAAGCTGGAATGAGAAATGCCAGGATCAGCTCAGTGCTCCGGTTCAAAGCCTAGGAAAGCTGGGGGGTGTTTTGGATGCTGCTGTGAAACACAGATTCATAGCCCTTTTTTATTGCTATCCAATTTAATACATTTTGGGCTGGCTTTCTCCTTTGATACGACCAAAGTCAGGACTGTGCTGAACTCGGATGACAAACTAATGCTTTAGAAAGACCAACCTTAGAAAAAGCTATTAAAGGGTTTGGTAGTTCAATGGGTATAAAAAACCCCAAATCTCACTAACACAGCAGGTGATGACATGATCCTTATCCCTGATTTTTAATGATGGCATATATTCCATCCCTGTCCCCTTAAAACTCTCACATCTATGGAGCTCAGCCACACTATTGAGTCCACAAAAGCACAGTCCCTACCTGGCAGCTCAGACTGCTCCTCCTGGGAACCAGCTCCTCGCAGACAAACTGGTTATTTCCAATGAGAGCAGCAATGCCTGCTCTTATTCTAAACTGGGTGAAATCTCTATTATATAGGGCAGCTTTCTACCTACTCAAGTCTTCAATTTACTCAATCTACATACTCAGTCTTTAATTAAAATCAATAGGATCATGTTGGGGGTTTGTCCCCACCATTTTGACACCTTTTTCCCCCATGTGTAGAAGCTTTTCCTTAGGCAAAGGACACAAACCTGAGAAGATGCCCTTCAGCAAGCAGAGCCACATTAGTAAGAGCCAGTTCCTGCTTTTCAGCACTTCTGCAGCTTGATGTAATGTCTCTCCCACACACATTCCCACTTCCCAATAAGCTTTATTCATTCTCCTCATTCATAGGAAATGAAACTCCTTAAAAAGGCCAGTGAGTAGCACTTCCACCAGCACATCCCACCTCTAGTGCAATGAGAATGCAGCCCAAGGCAGAGTGAGCTATTAGGTTCTGTGGAAGGGGATTCAATTCGGAAGCACATCCAGAGCTGGGAGCTTTCTGGGTGGCAATGGTAGAGCAAAGGAGCACTCATTCCAAGGGATCTGGGCTCAGGAGGGTAGCAGACCTGTTGGACAAGGCCCGTTCCAGCACAGCACAGGCCACAGTGGCTGTACAGGTTTTTCCAAGATGATGGTGCAGAGCAATCCCAGGCACAGTTACAGGTTGGGCAAAGAGGGGATTCAGAGCAGCACAAGGAGGACTTGGGGATGGTGGTCAATGAGAACATGAACATGAGCCGGCTGCAGTGTGCGCTTGCAGCCCAGAAACCAACCGTGTCCTGGGCTGCATCCAAAGAAGCGTGACCAGCAGGGCCAAGGAGGTGATCCTGCTCCTCTGCTCTGCTCTCCTGAGACCTCACCTGGAGCATTGGGTGCAGTTCTGGTGTGCTCAACATAAAAAGGACATGGAGCTGTTGGAACAAGTCCAGAGGAGGCCACGAGGATGAGCAGGGACTGGAGCATCTCCCATACAAGGACAGGCTGAGAGAGTTGGGGCTGTTGAGCCTGGGGAAGAGAAGCTGCGTGGAGACCTCAGAGCAGCTTCCAGTATCTGAAGGGGGCCTATAGGGATGCTGGGGAGTGGCTCTTCATTAGGGACTGCAGTGACAGGACAAGGGGGAACGGGTTCAAACTGAAACAGGGGAGGGTTAGATTGGATCTAAGGAAGAAATTCTTTGCTGTGAGGGTGCTGAGGCACTGGAATGGGTTGGCCAGGGAGGTTGTGAGTGCTCCATCCCTGGCAGTGTTCAATGCTCAGTGTTCATGGCCTTCGGTGCCCTGGTTTAGTGTGAGGTGTCCCTGCTTATGGCAGGGGGGTTGGAACTGGATGATGTTAAGGTCCTTTCCAACCCAAACTATTCTATGATTCTATGGTGCAAAAAGAGAGAAGTTTTCCTTCTCTCCATGCTGCCTTTCCCGAGTGAGCAGCAGAGAAGGGGGGAAATCAGCCAAAGCTCCCTCAAGAACTGGGTCTGCAACCGGTGATGTGGATTTCCAGATTGGTTCCTTCCTCCCCTCCCCTGTGTGGAGATTTGCTGCATTTGCATATCAGGAGAGATGATTTTTTCTGCTTTCAGCCTGGGAAGAGCAGGCAGGTGTGGAGCAATCAACCACTATTGAGCTTTCAATGTGAAGGCAGTGAATGCCGCGGGCCCTGCAGCTTCCTCAGCACCCCTGTCATCTATTTATACATAAACCCTGCTATTGCAGTCAGGGCTGACTGGTCCAGCCTTGCAGCTGGGCAAGAGTGGGCTCTTTCCACTAGTCTGTAGTCCTGGTATGCCCACAGAAAGCATTTAAGACCCTTGTCCCAACTTTATTACCCCTCTGGTCTGCAAGTCCAAGCCTAGAAGCCTTCAGGACTCATGGGTAAGTGCTGATTACAGCAGGTTTTAACATAACTGGTAGAGCATGATATTAGATACGCAATAGCACATAGAGTCGTAGAATTGGGTTGGGTTGGAAAGGGCTTCCAAAGGTCATCCACTTTCTGACTGCCATGAGCAGGGATATCTTCCATTAGACCAGGTTGCCCAGAACCACATCCAGCTTGGCCTTGAATGTCTCCAGGAACAGAGAATCATGGAATCATGGAATCAACCAGGCTGGAAAAGCCCTTTCAGCTCCTCCAGTCCAACCAGTGCAAGGACACCCCTGCCCCATGGCACTGAGGCCTCGTCTCCACAGTGTGTGAACCCTTGCAGGGCCGGTGCCTGCAGCCCTGCCCTGGGCAGCCTGTTCCAATGCCTGAGCACCCTGTGGGGCAGGAATTGTTCCTCAGCTCCATCTAAACCTGCCCTGGTGCAGCTTGAGGCCGGTTCCCCTTGTCCCATCCCTTGTTCCTTGGGAGCAGAGCCCAGCCCCTCCTGGCTCCATCCTCCTGTCAGGCACTTGTAGGGAGCCACCAGGTCCCCCCTGAGCCTTCTCTTCTCCATCTGAACCCCCCAGGTCCCTTGGCCATTCCCCATCACACATGTGTGTCTATGAGAGTGTCGCAGTTTAAACCCAGCCACGCAGCTCATTCACTCACTCAATCCCCCCTTTCTTGCCCTCCCCTGCTCCCAGAGGGATGGGGAGGAGAATCAAAAGAATGCAACTCCCACAGGTTGAGATAAGAACAGCTCAGTAACTAAGGTAGAACACAAATCACTGCTGCTGCCACCAATAATAACAACAATAAAGGAAATAACAAGGGAAAAGAACACAGCATCTCACCAACCACCGACAGATAACTCACGACACCCCAACCCAACCGAGTGCTGACCGACCAACTCCTCCAACCACCCCAAGAGCCCTAGCCCTTCTGGGTAACTGCCAGTTACATCCTGGGCATGACGTGCTATGGTATGGAATACCTCTTTGGTTAGTTTGGGTCCTGTCCCTCCTTCCTCCCCACCCCCCCTCCTCCCTGGCAGAGCATGAGGCTCACAAAGTCCTTGGTCAGAGTAAACATTGCTTAGCAACAACTAAAAACATCGCTGTTATCAGTTTTGTTCCCAGGTTAAGTCAAAACACAGCACTTGCACCGGCTACTAAGGAGGAGAAAAACTGACTGCTATTGCTGAACCCAGCACAGAGTCAGCACCAACAGCTGACACTGCATGGAGAGTGTTAAGAGAAGGCAAGGGCCATGTTATCGTATACAAGTCAGTAACTCCCAGCTTCCCTTACCCCCAAACTGTCAAAGTCCTGCTGCTAATAAGGAACCTGCATGCAAGGATGGGCTGGTTCAGCCTGGAGGAAAGAAGGCTCCGGGGAGACCTCAAAGCAGCTCCAAGTGCCTAAAGCTGGGTTCTTCTTTGTGCTGCTCATCTCCAAGCCACCAGGGCACCACAGCCTGAAATTCCCCTGCCCTGAAGTGGGAGAAGCCAAAGTGGAGGGAAGGAAGGAATCTGCCCATGGTTCATCAGCAGCGAGGGTACCTGGGGCTTCTCCGGCAGTGCTGCATCCTTCAGGCCACCCAGGACACTACGAGGAGTCACTGCAATCGGTGACTGGAATCACAGGACACTCATTAGCTGGTGATGGATGGGGAACCATTGAACACAACTTGCTTTTCCGCAGTGAGACAGTCTCTAGACAGCAGCCAAAGCCGAGCTCTGCCCATCCACTAGACAGATATTGATGATTCAGGAGGAAATACAGCAGGAGGAGATAAATGGAGTAAGAGTCCAGAGTCCCATTCCTAACTCGTAACGGTACTTTAATAAGCACACAGGCACATGGCAACCATGCCAACGAGGCCTGGGCTTGTGAGCCCCATGGAGCCTTCAAAGAAGAGATAAATGGAGCATCAGTTTCAAGCGGGCGAGTTTCTGATGAATAGAAATGGGTTAGTGTGTGTAGAGGATCTTACCAGAGAAATGGAGAACATCCCTCAAAGACTCCTCAAAGAAAGAAAGTCAATTCCTGCTGGAAAATGAGGCAGCTCGGGCTGAAGAAAGAGGCAGGGCAGTAGGATATTGGAATACACACAGGATTTGAAGCATGCAGCCACTCTTCTCGAGGTGATCTGGGGATGGGAAATGCACGGACATGCAGAGAGCTCATGGTTAAGCCGTGGCGCAGAGGAGGGAGAAGGTGAGGGGCTCAGCAGCACAAGGATGAATGTCCCTAACTCCTGCTGCTGCTGAGGCTGTGAACTAGCAAGGCCTTTGGTTTAGAAGCATCCAGAAGCGTTGTGCTACCAACGACACTAAATCATGTCCAATTACATCCTCTATGCCCTGTCTCTAAGGGATGGACCTTGTGCACTGAATTACAGCTCCATGCCCTAGGTTTTTGTCATTGAAATAAACCTGCTTCCTGCCTTATTCTAAAGCTTCCAGGGTTTGCAGTGGATAATGAAATGGAATTTTGTTCTTTCCACCTGTTTAAATCCAATGGGCTGGATGATACGTGTGTCACTGTAAGAACTAACTGTATCCTTCCAGTCTTCCAACACCTCTTCCTGCAATACAGGCAGCAGGGCAATGAAAAAGTCAGAGCCTATCTCCAAAACCCCAGCCAGCAACACTCTTCTTGCTGGATAAAGCCCATCAATAGCTTTGGTTTATGAGAATTTGTGCTTTGAAAGCACTAACCGGAGATTATCAGGTCTCCTTGGGCAGCTGACAGCCAAACCAACCATGTCCCAGGCCTGTACATAGAACATCAAGCCTCTCTCCAAAAAGAACCCCGAGTAAACAATGCATTAATGTCACTGGGAATGGTTTTCCCCCTTGCCAACAGCAGGCTTTGGCTTCAGCAAAGCGCCATTACCCTCTAGATGCTCAGTTCCAAATGTTAAGGATCCCAGCAGCATTCCTCTGCCTGCTGCTTACAGCACCTCCAGCACTCAGTGCTGCTATATTTACTCACACATGGCCAGGTGCTTGCAGAATAGATGCTATCAGAGCTGTTGAAGCTCCTCCATAACTGCTCCAGGAGGACAATCGGTTTACAAGCAATTCTGATGAGGCCATTAGATACTCTGCCATCAGCACTCATCAACACCACCCGAGCTGTTGAATGCACTTGCAAAGCACTCCCGTCAGCTCCAAGAAATAACACAAAACCCACGGTGCCTTCTCATTTCCCTTGCAAATTCATCACATCCGGGGAAGGTTCAAACTTCCCATCAAGTCCCAAAGCTGTCAAAAAGAAAGCAAGCAAAAAAAGCCAGCCCTATTTTCCACTTAACCAGCCGCTGTGATGATGGGTGTTGCGACAGCTCAGCCCTGTAATGAGCTCATCAATGGAAAATAACATTAAGGATACGGCAAAACACACAGAAATTGAGCTGATCTGCCACAGTTGCAGTCCTTCCAGTGACACCACGCAGCAGCCACCGGCTTTGTGGCCATCACTAGCCCAGCAGAGCTATTAGGGATAGTGCCCAGAGACATGGTACCATGCTTAGTAATGAAGCTCATCCCATTTCAAGAAAGGCATGGAAACATGTGGAAACATGGAAACCACAGTGAGGGGTTGTGATGAGCAAATCTGGAGGCTCCTGATGCATCTGGGTACTCACACAAGTGTGGAGCCTGGACCAGACCATCCATTATGTCAGGACTGCTCAGGTGCTTGGAGCCAGGGACTGTCTTTCAAATGACATGAGAAATCGAGGGCATCTTTCTGGCTGCTTCTGGCTAAAGGGATCAGTTAAAGAACTGCTCACTCTTTAGTTTAGAAGAAAACCACGCTTCTTCCCCCCCTCAGTAGGCTTCTGATTCAATTCAAGTGTCCCATGGCAACTATCAGAGCTTTACTGGCTGCCCATGGCGATGTGGACAAAACGGCTGCTATCGCCTCTGGGGTTCTTCAGGTTGCATTCAGCCTCCAAGATTTCCTCTTGGGATCAGGAGCTCTGGAGGATGCTGCTTAGCAGGCTAGGGCAGAAAGCAGCACAATTTGGTTTATCCAGGCTGAGGTTTTGCCAGTTCTAGTGCCATGGGTTCAAGGAGCGCTGTGCACAGATTGAGTGCTGCAGCTCCAGGAACAAGGACAACCTTGGCTGTAATGGGGTTTTTCAGCGCTGTCACAGTGCTGCGTGCAAGCAGGGACACACACTAGAGACCTGAATTCACCATTTGCCAGGACAAGGAACTCAAGAACCTGCATTTACAGTCAACTCATCTCCCCATCACCCAGCGATCGTCATGTCCTAACTAACATGCAGCGCCCTTGCAGACCTGAGCCCTCTCTGTAGGTATCACACACCTCAAAATCCAAGCACAGATAATGGAGATCCATTATTTATTTTTCCTACCCCTCCCTCTGGCTCTCAGCCATACGAGCACAGAAACACGCTGAGGCTTTGCTGCGCTGCATGATTTATGAGTCGTCTTCACTCCTTCCCCCCTGAGGTCTCAGCAGTTGCCCCTCACAGCCTTTAGATCACTTATAGCACAAGCTACCTACATGCTGCTGATGGCGCAGAGCACGTCCCAACACAGCACAGCCCGCGCCCTCATGGACCGTGAGAAGCAGTGAGTTTTAGGCAGAGGAGTCTGTCATCACCCTTCACATTCATAGTGGCTCTAGGCATGTCTGAACACAGAGAAACCACTGTCATCCTCCCCCCCCAGCTCCCCTGGGGTACCTCACAGCAGGAGGATGGGCTCTTCATCTTCAGGAATCAAACCATCCGAGGCAGCACAGTTCAAATACAGAGATATTTTACTGTGGCTATATTTTATAGTATGGTCATAAAGGCAATAAAACAAAAGGTTAATACCAGCAAGTTCATAAATTCAGCAGTCGAGGATTAGTACATTCTTGTTCATCTTCTCTATTGAAATTCTACATACAGAGGTTTAAACTTGCCCTTGCACGAAGCCTTTGAGGCAGAAAGGCCAGCCTGGGCAGGTAAAGAGTTTTATTCTGAGTGCTAACTGCAGCTGGAAAAAGGTCTAGTACAGTTGGGACTGATGGGAAGCTTTATAGCAATTCCTAATTTCCATATGACAGAGCAGTGCCTGCTTTCAGCAGGCTGTGCTGAAATGTCCCCTTCTAAACCTAGCACAAGCTCTTTGATAAGCTGTTTTCTGCAGCTAGAAGACACCAGTCCCAGCAAACAGAGCAGATTCCATGTGTTTCCATGACACTGGAAGTCCCCCATTGACCTCCTGTCTCCGCCAGCCTCCTGGATGTTCGGAGCTCAGCAGTTTGACTCTGCACTGACACAGAAGAGCAGCTCTCCATCTGTTCCACTAACTGAATAGCACAGAGAGCTTACCCCAAAGCTTTGATTCCTTCAAAACTTTTAATGGCCATTCTTCCAAGAGGATGTCCAGACAGCAGCAGTTCCATGTTCAACTCCTATGCTCTCAGTATGTGTAGTTACTGATATAGCCAGAAGGACATTAAACCCCACACCAACAGTCTGTGGTACTTGGTTTGCATTCCCTACGCAAATACTCCCCTGGGGTAAGAAAGGCAACTGCCCAGGGAGATCCCAATAGCGAAACACTGCAAAACTTGGGCAAACTGAGGAACTATCTCATCTTAACTCTTCTCTTCCCCCTTTGAATGCTGGGGAAAGCCAAGAAGCCTTAACATCCCTGAAGTGTCCAAAGCCAGGCTGGATGAGGCTTGGAGCAAGCTGGTCACCTTAAGTACTGATGCAAAGATATCCAAGGGGTTTAACTGCTCACAGACTCCCTGGGGCAGTTTGGGCCCAAGGCAGCAGCAGCTCACAGGGCAATGCTTGGGCACAGCTTGGGCAGAGGTCTGAGGTCCACATCCAGGTACTAACACCTTTGACACTCAGAATGAACGAGACACCCACCTTCTGAGGAGGATGCTATTCTGCTTCATAACATGGCCAGACAACGTATCCCGGTGTATTATCTACCATCATAGATGTAAACCTTGCTTCCCTTCCCACCCTCCAAAGACCCATAGGAATTACATCAAATTTATATCACAAGGAAATGCCTATAAAAACTTACAATGATTACTTGAGGGAAAATTGTTTACCCTGTTCCTCAGGAATATTCATGTCTTTTCCTCCCTCCCATTGTTTTTTTCCCTAGTCACTGAAGATATTTTATCTTGAGCCAAGATCAGTTCTGTGCCATTCACTATTCTTATTACAGTCTCCAGCAGAACAAGCCCTCCACACCTTTAATGCCACCTGCAGTCAGTGACTTATAGTTCTGTTCCTGAGCTGTGCTACTTTGATCTCTCCAGTATTCTGTTGTTTTTATGGAGCTGCCTCTTCTGTTTTCTCTCCCTTTACAGCCTCGCTAATCTGTGCGCAAGGAGCAGAATAGGCAATCAATCAAATCACAGGATAGTGGAAAGGCCAAATCAGTGTGGTGCAAAAACTCCACTTCCAGCTCAACTGCCATAATTAGTTCCCAAGGGTATGGAAAGCGTTTCCTCTCCCAGGTGACGTGAGCTTCCTTGCACAAGCCTTATAATACACATGTCACAGGATGTCATGCAGTGCTGCTCCCTGGAGTTTGATAACCGCATCGGGTCCGCATCTCTCCTGACAGGGTTTATTAAGTCAAGGAGAGGAGCAGCAGCAGGAGTGGACGATGCTGCGCAGGGTTAACCAAAGCATGTTTTAAATGTGTTGTTTTAACAAGTACCGGACCTAACAGTGGGTTTTGTGCCAGAGGTCTCTTATCTTATCAACATAATGACACCATTATCTGCTGCACATCATCATCACCACGCAGAGCAGAGCCCCAGGTGGGGCCATCCACAGTAAACAGGCACGATAAAGCAGGCACTGAAGCTGTGCAGAAGCTTCAGGTTTGGTACTAAACTGCAGCCATTTCCCTTTTGAAGCAGCTCCTCTTTGCTGGGAGCTCTGAGCCCATGGGCACTGGTGAGGATGTTTCTCTTTACTGTGCAAACAGGACCCTGCACTGGGATTCCACAGCGGCACCAAGGCATGGAATCATGGAATCACAGAGAGGTTTGGGTTGGAAGGGACCTTAAAGCTCCTCCAGCTCCAGCCACTGCCACGGGCAGGGACCCCTTCCACTGGAGCAGCTTGCTCCAAGCCCCTGTGTCCAACCTGGCCTTGAGCACTGCCAGGGATGGGGCAGCCACAGCTTCTCTGGGCACCCTCCCAGGGAAGAGCTTGTGCCTTAGATCTAAAGCTTCTTCCTTATATGCACTACTTGTTTCTGCTTCTTGGGGGTCACACACAGTGCCTCTTGTTACCACCCAGTCCTGGTGGTTTGCTGCTCGACAGGGCAGGCAATGGGACACCAACCTGCTGCATCCAGCATCTCGGGCTGTGCAAATGGTGTTTGGGTTTGTAAAACGATTCTTAAGGAAACTCACATAAGCCACGAAGATGGAATGCTTTCAGCCCATGCCTACTCCAGTGTTACAGCTGCTGGCTGATAAATCAGAGCACCCTTATCAACTTCTCATGCATTGCAATGGACTTGGCAAAGATTTGCAGAAGATGAAAGCCCTTTATTACCCTCATCTGCAGACTTCGGAACATTCCCACTCAAGGACAATTTCCCACACCTTATCTGGATGGAGACAGCATTGATTTAGCTTACATTAACCTTTTAAGACCTATCAGATTACGCTGGATACATTTCACACGGTAAGAATTTAACTCAAGTTTAGGCTATGCCGTTCTTCCAAAGCAGCCAAGTCCTGTAGTGGTGTATTAATCACCATCAGGCAATCTGCCTCCCAACTTGCAGGGCTGAAATGGTTTTAATCACAATTTTAGTTCTAAAATTACTGACCAATCTTCCTGGCTCCCTCACTCATTTTAAATCAATTGTTCCCAGGAACATTTCACTTTCTAACAAAGTCTTTGTGCTCTGCTGTTTCAAGGCTAACTTAAGGCAAGTTAAAGACATAATTCTCAGACCATCCCACTTCCAATGTCCTGTACAACCTCATTCTCTTTTGTGTCTCACTTAAGTTGTCGCTCTATTAAGATTCATGTCTTGGTTTTCTGTTTGGAGTCTGGGGAAGAACTTGTAAGGTAAAGTTTAGGATCGGCAGCTGACGTTACACACAACTTGAGCTGGGCCTGCGGATGGACAAAGGGATCATGGAATCACAGCCTGGTTTGGGATGAAGCGACCCTGAAGCTCATCCAGTTCCAACCCCCTGCCATGGGCAGTGACACACTCCACCACAACAGCTTGCTCCAAGCCCTGTCCAGCCTGGTCTGTGGTATGTTATACCCACATATCCAGCACCTGATGAGAAACCTGAACCAGGAGCGCTGCATCATCCTAGTGATGCTGAGGTCATTTCCCAATGCAGCGGGGCAGAATCTGGAAGCCTGGCTCCATCTGTGGAAGGATGTTTAAAACTGTTGTGCTGGAATAAGGAGCTAAATGGCAGCAGAGCCTCAGCACGCACTTCAACTTCAAGCACACGCTTAAGTCCTAGGGATCAAGATTTCCAAGCTCTACCCAAATCCATGCTTAGCTTCTTCCAGTCATGCCTTTGAAAAAATCCCTCTAAATTTACGGCTAAATTTAAAACAGAGCCTTAAATGCACTTCTGTGAGTGAAGTCAGGGACTGAGAACTGGAAACAGAAGTGAGAAAGCTCTAATATTGCCACATGCCCAGAGGGATGCATCTCTCATTCAGACTGAGCAGCACGTGCTTCTGCAGCCCGGCTGTGGTTCTGGCAGTGACACCACTTGTCTTGGCCCAAGCTCATGTACAAGTAACTGCCTGCTCTAAGGTCACCTTGGACATGCACTGAACAGGCACGGCTTCTGGTGCTTGCTTCCTAGGACAGTCAGTGCCTCAGGATCAGACAGCAGGAGATCCTGGGATCACACAGATTCAAAACCAAAAGCACCTGGGGTCTGCCAGCCCTCAGGCGATGGAGGATGCTCCCATACTGTATTGTCCTACTTTGTCCAGCCTAGGTTTAAAGGCTTCCACCACCCCTTCCAGCCATTCAGGACAGACCACGATGGTCTGGTGAGAAGTGTACATAGGAAATGGGCAGGTTGAATGCATTTGTAGTTAGCTCTGACCGTTACAAAGCTCAACCTCCTCCAGTGCTTTCTGCTGCATCACAAAGCAGCTCTTTTGCCAGCTCCCCAGCCAGTGTTTTCCTCCATCCAAGCAGATGGAGCTGTGAGAGGTAGTCAGTGCTAACTTGGTGTGTTCCTGTTACAGCCATATCTGAACACTCTGTTAAAGGTATCAGTTATGATGCACACAAACAAGCACTATATAACATAAAACTGACAGAATGAGCATTTATATATTCTATCTACAAAGGCTTTTAAACCCCTCACTCAAACCCTTTTGGGCATTGAGTGCTTAAAGCCCCTGGTTGGATTAATTCAGCCATCTCCACGAACCCCTCCTGTTCTGCTGTTCGTGGGCTGTGGCCCTGACGTGTCATCCCCTGCTCCACATGGATCCAGAAGGATTCCCAGAGGAGCAGGCTCATCCCTGAGCTGTCTGCCCTTACAGAACACACTGTCCATGCTGCAACAGCTCCCTCCAGGCTGTGCCCACTGCAGTAGGAGATAAGCTTTATGCTCAATACATGAGACTCCCGTGTATCACAGCACTGATCTCAGTGAAGCCAACGGGATCCACATGCCAAAAGCTGACCTGAAGCCACCTTTACATATTTAACTGATGAACAGTTGAAATAATCTGCTGTTTATCACAGGATACCTGATGGGGCAAAGAGCAGCCCGGGGTATGCTCAGGAGAGGTGTTCTTTGGTGCCTGTGGCTCTCCCCCATGGCTCAGAAGCTGTGGGGTCTTGCTGGCTCTTATCTCTTTGAGTGTGAGCATGTATAAATTTATCTGGCATCTCACTATAAAGCCAGCTCTTTCCAAACAGGGTCTTCCTGCACTGGATTTGTACATGCTCACTAATGGAGCAGCCAGACCTGATGAGACAATTGACATCAATCTGCTTCTCACAGCTCTGGGTGCCTCCTCCTTCTTAAACCAAGGCCAAGGTACCACGGTTTCCTGTCACCTCTGCTCTTCCCATCAAAACATCGTTTTACAGCCAGAGCTGAAGTTTGGCTTAGGAGACATGAGGCAGAAAGCACTGAGAGACAGAGGGCTAAGCAGTGGCAGGAAGGGCAGCCAAATCTCAGACCATTATTTAGGAGGGAGTAATAAATAACAAAGCCAATGTTCACGCAGGCTTTAATGGGGTTTTATCACCAGAGAGTGATAAAACACAGACACAGAGAGTGTCCTGAAGAACAAGGGGCAGAGTGAGCCAGGTAACAAACTCCAAACCCAGAACCATAGAATCAGAATCGACCATGTTGAAAAAGACTTTTAAGACCATCAAGTCCAATCTTTACCTCAGCCCAGCCAAAACGACCACTAAACCATGTCACTAAGGGCCTCGTTCTATGATTCTATGACAGTACCAGCTAAGCTACAGCTAAAATGGTGGTTTCTTACCTAATACTCTAACTGCCAGAGAAATACTGTAGTCTAAAGGACAAGAGGGAAATATAGAATCACAGAGCACTTTGGGTTGAAAGGACCTAAAAGCTCATCCAGGTCCAACCCCTGCTGCGGGCAGGGACCCCTTCCACTGGAGCAGCTTGCTCCAAGCCCCTGTGTCCAACCTGGCCTTGAGCACTGCCAGGGATGGGGCAGCCACAGCATCTTTCCAGGGAACACACACAGACCCAGATGCGGGTACTTCCATCTTACCCCTACATGTGCCATATTACTAAGGCCATATTACATATGCCATATTACTAATGTATTTTCAAGCAGGGCTTCCGGAAGCTGCTGCAGAAGCAGAGCAGTTCTCTGTGCCTGAGATACCCTCACTGGGATCTCTGCAGGGAGGAGCTGCCTCCTCCCGAAGCAGCGCATCCCAACTTTGCAGAGCAGAGCTTCAGAGCTCTCCGGATTGCCAACGTACGTGAATAGTAATAGCTCACCATTAAAGAAGAGCTCCCTAGTATTCTTTCGATAGTGTTGCAGTGTTCTTGAAAAATAGCTGTTATTTATTTGATCGTCCCCTAAAGATTCCTTTGTCACAGGCTATTGTGTAAATTTGTGTTCAGACAATCTTTAAAATGTTGAATTATTCACTTGATTGGCCTTAATGTCTTCTCCTGAAACACCTCAATATGGTGCAATTATTATCAATGTATGGAGGGCTAATAAAAAAGGAGGGGAAAAAAAAAGAACTGCAGCCGGATTGTCAAAGGGAAAGGATCATTTCCTAACTGCTAAAACATTAGTAGTTAAGAAAGTTAAGATAAGGGTAATAAAGCCCTGTGCTCCAGGGCTTTGCAAAAAGGGTTAGGAAGTAATTATTTGAAGTTCTTTCTTCAGTATTATGTAATTTAACTCTCATTAATAAAGGACCCAATTCTGCAAGGCAATGAAAGATGCAGCTGGGAACCAGAGGAGACTTTTAAAAGGAGAAGTTAGTTCTCAGCTTGCTTCAATGCTTTTTCCAACCTGCCCCCCCAGGCACTTATCTGCATCCTCCAACTCCTATGATCAAATATTTTCTCTTTCCAGAATGTCAGTTTGTTGAAAGGGAAGCATTTCCCTGGCGTATGGGAGCATCCATCCACTTGTATTTCTGAGGTCCCAAGTACCTCAATTGGAAGCACTGGGTTGGATTCATCTGTAAGTCCCCCTGACAAACTAGATGGATTTCAGTTGTTCACTCCTTCAATACAGGATTCAGAAGCACAGGAAAGGAGTGCCTGTGACATGGCAAATGAGGTTCTGCCCTGCGGATGGACTGCCCCTAACACAGTGGGAACTCACACCAACCCACTGGGAACTGCCCCTTACTGGCCTCCATTCATCTGCCCATGCTGGTTCCTCTGCGTGTGGCCAGGGAACAAGTGGCTGTACGGGTACTGATGCTGCAGTTCCTCTTCCCAAAGCCATTTGCTTCCAGTCTCACCACACTGTTCAAAGCACCAGCACATCTGCATCTTAATATTCTTCCTTCTCCTTGTATGCAACACAGTTTCTTCTATTTGCTGTACCCATGCTTTTCTTCCCCTCACTTTTGTATTCCCCCTTTGGTCTCCTGTAGCAATAGTCACTTACTTCATCAGAGCATTTATACCTAAAAAGTCTGCTCTCTATTTTGGCCCTGCCTGGATGTGTTGCTTTACATTTATTAGCATTTCAAACCCTCTTTTGATATGAAATTAACTCCATTCACATTTCCTCCCAAAGTTGTATCTGTCTTGTTCTGTCGCTATTACTCCAATCACTTTGACAGTGCCATTTTTACCACCACCAAGGTAAAGGAAGTGCAAGTGGTACAGCTGGGGAAGGTGCTTTCCTGGCTTCTCCTCTCCGGGGATGTAAGGGCTCATCTTGAGGCGCTGGCACAGGGTGCCCAGAGAAGCTGTGGCTGCCCCATCCCTGGCAGTGCTCAAGGCCAGGTTGGACACAGGGGCTTGGAGCAAGCTGCTCCAGTGGAAGGGGTCCCTGGCAGTGGCAGGGGTTGGAGCTGGAGGAGCTTTAAGGTCTCCTCCAACCCAAACCAGGCGGGGACTCCGTGATCTTCACAACACTTCCCATTCCACCTCTGCTTCTCCAGCAAGTTGCAACCCAGAAACTCTGTTCCCTTCCACACAACACAGGAGCTGCTGCGGCTCCCCATGTGCCCCCACAGTGAGCAGTGCATCGTGCAACCTTCACTTAATGAAGCGTTGCGGAATCACATCGCTATTGCTGATGGAAGAAACCTGTATCATGAATAATTGAGCAGCACCACAGAAGCCTTTCCTAAACTGAATCATAGAATGGAAGCATTCAAATTGCCTGGGAAACGCTCCACACCGAGTGTTCAAACACAGACAGCTCTTGAAGTGAAATAATCATCCTCTGTAATTAAGAGCAGCCATTGGAGACTATGCGATCAAGCTGTCAAGAGGTGATGCAACTTGTTCTTTGCCCTCTCTCTGTGCTGGTTTCCACACCACTGCACACTGGTAAGAGAAGGGCTTCAATTAAAACAACTTTCTTGCATTTTCAGACAGAAACCACTCGGTGTTGACAAGTTTACTGGGCTTCCCTCACACGTGGGCAGGGAACGTGTGCTCTGGAGCAGGGAGAAGTGGAAGCAGGGAAGAATCCAATGTCATTTCTGCCTCTGATTTAGGCACTAATGTCCATGCCCCACTGCATGGTTTGCCTTCATCTCCCAGCTTCACTGAGTTATTAATTTGATTGCCCTGGAATAGGAAGTGTTCATCCAGAGAGTATCTTTGCATCACCTTGCTTATCCTTCATGTTCTGTAGAGCCAGTGTGTGTGTGTCCATTTGGGTCATCTTTTTATTCTAGTGAGAACATCACAAGCTTCAAGGTTGGGAAGGAAGTTTGCTGATTCTGCTTCACTTCCTACCCTCAAAGACCTGTGCAAACACCAGTACCTCATTTACAGTGATTTATACAATCCCAGAATCCCAGAGTGGTTGGGTTGGAAGGGACCTTAAAGCTCCTCCAGCTCCAACCATGCCATGGGCAGGGACCCCTTCCACTGGAGCAGCTTGCTCCAAGCCCCTCTGTCCAACCTGGCCTTGAGCACTGCCAGGGATGGGGCAGCCACAGCTTCTCTGGGCACCCTGTGCCAGCGCCTCAGCACCCTCACAGGGAAGAGCTTGTGCCTAAGAGCTGAGCTCAGTCTCCTCTTGGCCAGGTTAAAGCCATTCCCCCTTGTTCACGCTTCTTCAGATGCCTTTTTGTGTGTTGTTTTCAGGCTTTTGGAGGAAAGGGGAAACTCAAAGGGTGTGAAGGGGTGACCTTCCATACTTGGCATTAACGATCAAGAGGCTTTTAGCCATCAGCTTCCAGGCCATCAACATGTCTCTAATGGGTGACACTCCTGAAAGCTCTCAGTAATTCAACAGAAATCTTAATGCTGGCATCAACAGGAGTCAAATGAAACCCACGCTGCACACCATGAAATGAACTCCAGACTGGAGCTGGGCACACACATCATGTGAAGGAGGAGCCAATATCTGCACACATTTTAAGCCCAGTTCTACTGACATGAGGAGAGAATGATTGACGTGGAGAAGGTTTTGTAGCCAAATAAACCTATACATGACAGAGCAGAGTAATGCTTCCCGTATCTACCTCACACTGAGGTTTGTATTTGGTCCTTCCTTTCGTTGCCTGTATTGCACACTAGAGCCAAGGGGGGTGTTGTCACTGTGCTCAGTTCCCAACTGCTGCACTTGAAAAGCTCACCCAGAAGCTACAAACTCGGGCTCATGGCTTTGAAAAGAAAATGATCCCAGTTTCCATTTGATTTCACCTCTCAACAGCTCAACTATCAAACCTCCATTTACAGGAATAAAGACTTCTCCAAATGGCACCCAGCAGCACTGAGGACCCAGTTCAGGGATCTCATATTCCAGCTGTCAATGTTGTGCTTAAAGATGTCGTTGCCATGCTAAAGACCTTGGCATCAGCCCTCAATCAGCTGGTTTGTTTGCAGGGAATGAAGAAGAACAGATGATGGATTGTTTGGGGGGAAGGAAAGAAGCAAAACCCAAACCCAGACAGAAAGCTCTATTTATGACTATAAATTAAGTAGGGTTAGCTCCGGAGACACATGGGGAAAGAGCAGAAAATAGCACCATGGTTCTATTTTTATAATCACACTTTCATTGAAATAAGCATGCTTGGGAAAGCTACAGGAAATTAGGATATAGCCAGACTAACCGGGATTGACTTGAAGTATCTGACTCACTTGGGGGGTGGGGGGTTACTAGGACTCCAACCTTTAATAAGGTCTGGAGGCTCCCAACACAGCACCTTTATGGCCAGAGCCACCCCTACACTTGCGGACAGATGGGGATACCCTCCTGAAGAAGCCCACAGAGAGCCTTGCTCTTAACCACAGCCCTTCCCTAGAATATGACCCATGGCACTTTGCATCCTCACATGGGAAAGCACTATAGCATCCTCCTGAAGAACTGAAACCCCATCTTCATCATGGATGTTTTCTGCAGCCCAAGGAGAAGGACTTGGGGATGGTGGTTGATGAGAACATGAACATGAGCCGGCTGCAGTGTGCACTTGCAGCCCAGAGACCAACCGTGTCCTGGGCTGCATCCAAAGGAGCGTGACCAGCAGGGCCAAGGAGGTGATTCTGCCCCTCTGCTCTGCTCTCGGGAGACCTCACCTGGAGCATTGGGGGCAGTTCTGGTGTCCTCACCATCAAAAGGACATGGAGCTGTTGGAACAAGTCCAGAGGAGGCCATGAGGATGAGCAGAGACTGGAGCATCTCCCATATGAAGACAGGCTGAGAGAGTTGGGGGTGTTCAGCCTGGGGAAGAGAAGGCTGCGTGGAGACCTCAGAGCAGCTTCCAGTATCTGAAGGGGGCCTATAGGGATGCTGGGGAGGGGCTCTTCATTAGGGACTGCAGTGACAGGACAAGGGGGAACGGGTTCAAACTGAAACAGGGGAGGTTTAGATTGGATCTAAGGAAGAAATTCTTTGCTGTGAGGGTGCTGAGGCACTGGAATGGATTGGCCAGGGAGGCTGTGTTCAAGGCCAGGTTGGACAGAGCCTTGGGTGCCATGGTTTAGTTTGAGGTGTCCCTGCTTATGGCAGGGGGGTTGGAACTGGATGATCTTAAGGTCCTTTCCAACCCGAACTATTCTATGATTCTACGCTTTGCTGTTTCAAGGGACAGTGTAAAGCTGGGTGTGAAATGATAAACAGCAGCCTCTAACATGCCCTATGGATTTAGACTTGCAGATGCTCAGGCACGTGAGTAACTTTCTCCCTGGGAGACAAGATAAATACAGGAATTGCTCATGAGCCTCAATATTTGCAGTTCTGGATCTTCTTTTCTTGCCAATGGCACTGGCATCCCCAGCTCTTACCCCTGCCTGTGCTTGTCTGCTTCTGCTGTCACCCCAAGGCTGCACAGCCCAGTGCCTACGTGAGACAAGGCTGTCACAGGTAGCTGACATGCTGCAGCACAGAACTGAACGGAGGAACCTGATGGCTCATTCTTTTTAGCTTGATGTCTCCTGAATAAGAGGATTATTTCATCTCTCCCCTGCTGCCTCCATGAAGCGACTGAAATAGCAGGACTGTAAGAGAAGCATCAGCTTCCCAACACTGAGCATCCTGGCCTCATCATGGGGGCCTTGCAGTATTAGTATTCCTCTTCTCTGCTTCGTTCTCGCACTGAGATAGAATTTAGCTCACTGCATTGTAGCATCTGCCTTTGCCCGACATCAGCAACAGCATCCTTAATTCAGCAGGACTGAGCTGGGAAGGCATCACAGGAAGCAGTGATAAAGCAAGGCTGGATGAAGACCCGTAGGCTTGGCCTGTGGGGTAGGCACAGAGCTTTCTCAGGCTAAGAGGATGCTCGGGAATGTGTCAGCTGAGCTGACAAAATCCCATCCCTACGGGCCTGACAGCGCTGTTCTGTGGCAGCACAGACCTCACTGTCACCCCCATCTGCTGAGCTGGCGCTCCTTGGGCTGGCTGAGCAGGGAAGAGGAGAGAGCAGGCACCCACCAGCCACACTGGGGAAAGCAAGCAAGGCGGGCAGGTCGTTCAGATCCTCAGCTGGAAGCTTCTGAACTTGCAGGGCTTCCACCAAAGCACAAGCTCAGCTGGAAGACACAGGAAGCCCTGAAACATCGGGGAACTGGAGACACAGCAGTAACAGGGCAGAGAAACACCAAGCTGAGAGCAAACATGCTCTGCACCAACAAGACTCAGGCAGACTATCGGCTTTCACAGCTCTGCTTCCTAAGCTGAGACCCCAGTGAAAGAGGATGGGATTTCTTCAACCCATGATGCTGTGTGAGAAAGGAAAAGCCCGGAAAGACAGAGGAGTGCTGGTGCTGAGCAGGCAGCTCAGAGAGGCAGCTCAAACACAGGGCTGAGGAAGCACCCACAGGCAGAGAGATAGGGTTTGAAAGGGACTCTTTACTTTCTTTTTCCCCTGCAGAATGGAATCAAGATGTTTTTATTATAATTATAATGATTATTTTTCAGGCAGGATGCAAATGGTAATAGAGCTCCTCCACAGTTGCCTGTGAAAATAATACATACGTATTGAAGTGCCAGAACAAGCTATTCTTGGATATCAACTGATGCTTAGTGAGACTTTTCAGCTTTTCTCAAGGGAAAATGTATCTAAAATAAATGCATTTCTCCCATTTGGCGTCATTACATCTTAGTGAGATCCTGCATTTAAATCCATTCAAGGTGGCATCTGGGTCATCAGATCCCGTCTGGACCTTGAAGTGGCAGAACATGTCAGTCCTGGCTCAGTGGGGTGCTCTCAGACATCTGTCTGCTGCTTATTACAAATACAGCATGTATCACATTATGGCCCCTGGCATGAATAATGTGGAGGTACCAAAAATACAGTCGCCATGGTAACAGCATCACGATGATGTCAAGACTGGGTAGAAGGGACTGGTCTGGGAAGGGGTCAGTTGGACAGGGCTTGGAGCAAGCTGCTCTAGTGGAAGGTGTTCCTCCCCATGGCAGGGTGTCAGAACTGGATGCACTTTAAGGTCCCTTCCAACCCAAACCATTCCAGGATTCTATGACGCTCACACTGCCACGACCAATCATCAGCACTGAGCGATTCCAGCTACATCTTCTAGATTACAGTATCATAGAGTATCTAATCCAAACCTCCCCTCTGGGAGGTTCAAGCCATTCCCTCTTGTCCTGTCCCTACAGGCCCTTGTCCAAAGCTCCTCTCCAGGTTTCTGCCAGGACTGGGGCAGCCACAGCGTCTCTTTGGCAACCTGTGCCAGTGCCTCAGCACCTTCAAGAGTACCCAAGAGCAGGAGTCCCACGAGAGAAAACCAGAGTTACTTCTGGAGGCGTTAGACATGGGATGCATTAAAGCACTGACCTGCACCTCCAAAGTGCTGGCCAGCCCCAGTTGCTTGCTCTGCATCAAGAGCTGTGGGGAGAACTGCCCTTAGGCACAGGGTTCAGTCATCTGCTTTCAGTGACACTGCATTTTATGTCATAGCTGCCCTAAACTTCCTGCCCCATTCCACTGCACAAAACCACAGTGTTTGTGTGCAAGCAATCTCATCTCTTCGCACCACGTTCAGGTAAGTCTATTTTCCTTGAAACAACTCTCCCATTGCTCTCATATGGCTGTGAGTTATGAGCCCATGGAAGTCCAGATACATCACTGCAAGCATTAGTCGCAGCATGGCTGAGTAGGACAGTTCATCACTGGAAGTTCACCATTTTGGAGCAAACATCCTTCGGCTTTTAGTGGTTGTCATTCTTTCATTACTCACTGCAAATGTGAGAACAAGTGAAAAACTCTTCCTTCTCTTGCACTGTTTCCACAGACAAGCACAGATAACCAAGGCAATACACTGCAGGATACATTGCTTAACTCAGAGGTCTCTGTGCTGTAGCTCCTTATGAGTTATTCATGATTCATTACTCTTTCTGGGTTGAAAATTGAGGGAAGGCCATTAAGTAACTGCAATGCATATTTATTCAAGACTAAACAGATGTTGTGCAATCGAGGCTGCAAGATAACAAGTCAGCACGAGATGCCAGAGTTTTAAAGGCAAAACAGCAACTCACACAGACAGAGGCTTCACTGCCAATAGCATGTGAAGAGTCTCCCAGTCTCTCTGCAAGGGACAGGAAAGGGTCAGTTCATTTCCAGCATCACCCTGGTACTGGGAGCCCATTGCACTGGGTCTGCCATCCCACTCTGGCTTCGTGTGCAAGAAAGGGCTGGTCCTGTACTGCTGTGAGCTGGGGTCACGCATGGAATTCATGCCCAGCGGAGGATCCAGCACCTTGTGTCTTGTTAAATGCAGTTCTTTCCATCCACATTTCTGATGAATATTGTGAGACTTTCTTCTTTCTTTTCCCATTTCTCAAATGTCAAGTGGATCTTTTACAGCAGCTCTTAAGAAGATAAAGGGGATTAAAGGATCATTTTATCCTATTTAAAGTTAGCTCTGAGACGATAAGAGTAAACAGGCCCATTTTAAAGGATGTTAATCTTGTCTCTTTCTTATCCCCTCTTCTCCTTTTCTTTTTCTTCTTCGCTAGCAAAATTTCACTTTATTGGAGACATTCACTTTTGTGGGTGAAATGATTGCAAGAAGGCAAATTCTGCTACTCCTTTCTCCTCACTTCAAAGAGGAAACACCAAATATCACCCTTGATCGTGATATTAAATGTTAAGTTTAAATTGGGCTGTCAATCACTGGCTTAGATTCTAGGTTACAAAGATGGAGGGAATCAGAGAGAAACAACAAGTTAGGAGCAACTGGCACCCAGAAAGCAAAGCAGCTGCTTATTAGCAGCAGGATAATGGGAATAACATTCTTTATAGGAAACCAAGTACCAGAAAGAAAAGCCCTGGATTACCTGTGAGGATTTCAACCTAAACTGTCAGAGGACTGGGAGGCAGAGACAGACTTGTTACCCTCCAGTGAGGGATGGTTAGCTCACACTTCATGCTGACAAACGAAACCCTACCATTAGCAGTTTTGATCTAAGTTGGATTATTGCTAGGCAAAGCTCTCAGATGGGCATCTCAATGCCTTCCTTGTAGGACAGAGTCGGGAGAGGAAACCACAGTCTGAAACATCAAGCTTGATCCTCAACAGGATCTTCCAGGCAGGATCAGAAAGGCACCTGCTGGAGTTACTGCTCTCCCTACCAGAGGTTACCGAAGGGCTGGTTATTGCTGGTTATTGCATCCTACCTGGAAAACCCACTGAAGGAAAGAGCAGGTGCCTCTGGATCTGCATCCTCACTGCAACAGGACACAGCATCTGATAGCTAAAGACCTGCGTAAGACTCATCTGCAAATGGCTTGCCATGACTTCTAGAACAAGGCCCTATGGTTTGCTGCGTATCTGGACCACCCTGTGAAATCCTGGCCAGCACCAGGGCAGATGCTGGTGGTGCTCATCACTTGTGAGGAGGAACAGAGAAATGGACTGACAGCAAATGAGACCCTGTTTGAGTCTCAGCAGCCTCTGAATAATCAGGTCTATTATTCTCCCTGATAGGAATAAAGAACTGTTTGCATTGCAGGAGGATTTCTCCTCCACTGAATTATGCACTTTAATTGCTGCTTCTGTGAACACCACCCTGAGATTTGATGAGCGAGTGGCATTCTCTCCTTCTCAAGCACCATCTCCAGGAACCCAAGCCCAGTGTGAGCTGTATCATACAGAAGCACTTTGCAGAAGGAAGTGTCATTACAAAGCAGAAGGAGGGAGATGACTTCCAGAGCGCTGCCAGTAGCTCTGCTGTGAACTGCCTAGAACATCACTTTAACCAGCCAAGCAGAGGCAGAGGCAGACCCACTAATGATGCAACCCACTAACGATGACACAGAGGAAAACACCTTCCTGCCCTGCATCCCACAGTCCCAGAACCATCAGGGTTGGAAGGGAGCTCTGGAGATCATTGTGTCCAACCCTTGCCATGGCAGGGCCACCCAGAGCAGGGCACACAGGAACGTGTCCATGGTGGGGGTTGAATGTCTCCAGAGAGGGAGACTCCACAACCCCTCCAGGCAGCCCGTGCCAGGGTTCTGACACCCTCAATATAAAGAAGTCCTTCCTCTTGTTGAGGTGAAACTTGCTGTGTGCTGGCTCATGGCCATTGCTCCTTGTCCTGTCACTGGGCACCACTGGAAAGAGTCTGGCCCCATCCTCCTGGCACCACCTTCGAGATACTGATCTGCATTGATGGGATCCCCTCTCAGGCTGCCCTTCTCTGACCAACCAGGCCCAGCTCCTGCAATCTCTGCTCATGAGAGAGATGCCCCAGACCCTTCTTACAGGACTGCAAGAACAGGAGACCCTTTACTGGTATAGGACATATGAGTTCCTCCTCTCTTCTGCGTGAGACCCCATAGATGGGTTGCAGACACCACTGCCCTGTGCCCCATCCATCTGCAATCCTCCCTCCTGCTGCCTCTCACTCCACAGATCTGGATGCTTCTGGTTCCCCCCCTGCTTGACCACAACCTACCCCATGGATCACCCAGTGCATCCCACAGGAGTGACATTAGGATGCGTTTCATTTGTGTGCATTCAGTGAGGTTGGTGTGAACACGATCAGCACTTGCTGTTGGTGTAGGAGCTCTTGGCTGGCACCATGTGCTGCTCTTCCCGAACCAGGAGAGTACGGCTGGAGGAGATGGGATTGCTCCTTCTCCCAGGGAGTTTCAGATTTGCTCCTTCTCTGCTTATTTCTCTTCATCTAAACTAAAAGTCATTGAGACTGCAAGTGCATGTTTTACTCTTTGTCTGAGAACCATAACAAAGAAAAACAATTGCAAGGGAAGGCAGCGCATTTCGCTTTCAAGCTTTCAAGGGATTATTACCAATGACAGGAGAGAAAAAAAGAAATAACAGCTTTTGAAATGCAGGGGGAAAATACTTTGACAGCATCCCCATTAAACAGCTTCCCTCGTCTTTAAGCTGTAGTAATTACCTTCACTTAATACCAGGCAGCAAAATATTTACAAACAACACAGGGAATTAAATGAAGTTTCCAGCCCTGATGTAACTGCACCTCCAGTGGAGCCTCTTATAAGAGGGTGAGGAGCTGCAGTATGGTGGTGATATCCAGCTCCACACATCAATCATAGAATAGTTCGGGTTGGAAAGGACCTTAAGATCATCCAGTTCCAACCCCCCTGCCATGGGCAGGGACACCTCACACTAAACCATGGCACCCAAGGCTCTGTCCAACCTGGCCTTGAACACTGCCAGGGATGGAGCACTCACAACCTCCCTGGCCAACCCATTCCAGTGCCTCAGCGCCCTCACAGGAGACAATTTCTTCCTTAGATCCAATCTAAACCTCCCCTGTTTCAGTTTGAACCTGTTCCCCCTTGTCCATCCCAGACTGGGTTGGGTTGGAAGGGACCTTGCCGCTCATCCAGTCTCTCTCTACAAAGAGTCTTTCTAGTTAGTTTTCCCCCACTTTGCCCCATTCCTTTCTACACTTGCTCTATCTGGGCTGTCAATCTCCCACACTTCACTGCAAGTTCCGCTACACTGGAGCCCCATCAATCCCCACAGCTCAAATCACACAAATCCATGAGAATCCAGTGCTCAGACACCTGGTTCTCCTCTGTTAGAGGAAGATTAATCAAATCCACCTTCAGTAAGCTGTTCATTCCCAAATACCAGCCTAGACTGTACCAGATATGGGGTCATTAATATCATCATCTGGATGACGAAGATCCTCGATTAATATTAGAATATCCTTTTCCTTTTTTCCAACGAGGGCGTCTAGACTTTGATACCCATAAAAATCACCCAGGAGACTCTGGAGAAACAATTGTCAAGGAACACAGTAACGGGGTTATCAGGGACCAGCCAAGCTCCAGCACAGCCTCCTTCGGAAGCGGATGAGTGCACAGTGGCACATCGATCCCACAGCCTGGAGCCTGGCAGATAAAGGCTTTAGGAAAAGCTTCCAAACAAATCATTTGGACATATATTATCTCAGACAATGCAGCAGTGCGTGCAGCCATGGCTTTGCACTAGACCCCAACCCCCTGTTTTAGAGAGGATTCATGGCCTGAGCAGCACCACTGCAAACCAAAGATACGTGGCTAGGGAAGAAAGGAAGCAAAGTAAGAATGGAAGAGAATCAGCCTCACAATCCAGCTTGTTCCCCCATGTTCCTCTGCATGGTGTTGCTGCTCCCCTGTTTATCAATGCTAGAGATGGGTGAGCTCTCATCTAGCTCCTCTGCAAAAAGAAACAAGTTGGGTTTTGTTTTGCTTCAGAAAATAAAGCTGAGCATGGTCCAGAGGCTGCCACATCAGTCCCACACGCTATGCACAATGTGCACAAGCATCTCTCAGGGTGGCCCATGGGCCTGCCTGAGCTGTGATGGGCCATGGTACTGCAGATGGCAGCTCCGGTCCCATCCCTGGGGACCCTGCTCAAGTCATTCCATGCTCAATGCATTTTGGTACGTGCCTGCTGCAGCTCAGCTCTGAGGACACAGATCCCGACACTCACATACAGATGGCCAAAGCCTGTCAGGAAAACTGGCCTAAATGAGGTTTTATTGCCTCTCTAAGATGGGATGGTGTTGGCAGTAGACTTAAGGGACAAAGCAGTGATGCAGGAATTGAGAAAAGGCCATTAGAGATACCATAGAATCCCAGCCTGGTTTGGGTTGAAGGCAGCTTAAAGCTCATCCAATCCCAACCCCCTGCAGGGACACCTTCCACTAGAGCAGCTTGCTCCAAGCCCCGTCCAACCTGGCCTTCAATATTGGAGGGCTCGTCCCGTTCCTGCGCTGCCTTCTCCCTCTCTGGAGCAACCAGCTACCACCAGCACCCCATTACAAGGGTCCTAAGGCCAGGGCCAGCAGCCTGTCTCTCTGTACTCCCGTGCTAAAGCTGGCCTGGCCTTCACAAGTCTGCTGTGAAGCAAGAGATGACGATGGTTATGAGACACTGAAATACACAGGTAGGAAAGGCCATGAATGTACCTCCAGAGTGTGCATTCAAAACTGTGTTACAGCCGTATCTCAGCTTGGTCGAGAGCAGCATCACTGGGCTGCACTGTCAGCTCTGGACTAAGGCAAAACCATGCCCCAAAGACATGCAACTATAATAGAAAAGCCTGAAACACACGGCCCAGAGCCATCGCTGGAGCTTTACCTGTTGCCTCAGCACCATGGGGTGATTCCTGCCCACCCTCATCAGAACAGCTCTGCCGACTGCGCCTCAGCCGCACTCCAGAGCCAGG
The DNA here is from genome assembly GCA_002631895.1 of Agapornis roseicollis. Lineage (NCBI taxonomy): Eukaryota > Metazoa > Chordata > Aves > Psittaciformes > Psittacidae > Agapornis > Agapornis roseicollis. The sequence continues at coordinate 68,219 of NDXB01007124.1, read as the reverse complement.
CAAACCCTCGAGTGCTCTGATGAACTGGAGCTTAAACGGAGCAAAGCTAAATTGAATAAAGCCCGGGTTAACTCTGAATGAGCATGTCCACATAGGTGGCTAATGCGGTTTAACCAACTCACTGGAGAAGTTAATGTGGATTAATTTTCCTTAAAACTCATGAGCAGGGAGTCCTGCATCACCAGTGGCCTGGGGAGTATTAGGAAAATGACCTCTCCATTAACCTGCTGTCACCAGTTTCCTTCTCAGCAGTTGTGCACTTCTTTTGTAGCAGTTTACCATTATGTTGGCCAATCTAACACCACGAGCATTAAATTACTCTGCCGCTTGCCACAGAACGCATGTAGATGGATTTTAAATCACCACACTGGGCTAAAGAGATCTCCTGCAACAAGTCCCTTAGCCATAACTGGGACTTTCTTTCACACCTTATGGATTGATTTCTTTCGTACCCATTGACCAAGTTTAGCACAGTAAACAGCATCGATCCCAGGGTACCAGGGGCTGGGGCCGCCCTGCGCCTGCTGCGGGGAGGCTGGATTCTCAAATTGAATTACAGTTATTGTTCTGCTCGGAGCATTTTTTACGTCTCATCATGACAGATGGCTCTCTAAATGATAGCAGATTTGTATTTCATTAGGACACTTAGTCAAAAGATCAATACCACTTCCACGCACCTATCTGAAAACAGCACAGAGGCTGCTGGGGGCTTAATGCGATTTAGACGGCGTTAGCTACAAGCAGACATATGTTTCATTTGTAATAATGTCTCATTGATTCCCAAAAAGCAGTCCTGGAAACCTAAGCACTCTTATTGTTACACTTCATCTTCTTCCCTGCGTGGTGGAGAACGGCATGTCCTGGGTGGCGGCACGAAGGTGGGCATAGGAAGGAGGCAACAGCAGCTCCACATCCCTCTGTCTCCAATCTCCATTGCCCTCTTGTGGTCCTTCAGCAGCAGCTCATCTGCAAAGAGACCCCTACAGACCCGGGAAATTCTTCCTAAATTACAGCCTAACACACCGAAAAAAGGCAAACTATTTCAGAAAGGCTTTGTTTTGTTTAACACCTCCCCACTCCCTCTCATTGCTCCATCCTTCCACCCCCCATCTTCATCAGCATCATTGATTCAATCCAGGGGTTACTTTAAACTTACAGGCTCTATTGATCCATTTGGGTTGTAATGAGTCTTTTCAATGTAAGCAGCAGTGCATAAAAAATTGGTTTTAAACCACCCCCTTATGGTGCAATGATTTCGTGTGATTAAATGTGGATATAAGGTTTTATTTAGCTATTTGTTGCTTGGTGCCCAGATATCACCACAGAAAACAGTGGAAATGAGGTTTCCAAAAACACTAATAGCACTTTAAGGTATAATGAGCAAAGGGTAGATGCCATCCCCTGGGTTAACTGAGCTGATGGCAAGAGGAAGACTCCATCTCTGGGGAGGAAGGACAGGAAAACAGGGTTCCTGCCCTCATGGAGACATCCTCTCCCCAGGCTCTAATCCATCTCCCTATGCACCCCAGCTTGGATGCAGTCTCCCAGTACTCACATTCCCAGCCACCACTACCCCATAGCATGGATGGAGCACCCTGACTGCTCTCTGCCAGCAGTGGGAGAAGCACTTTCATAGCAGGGCTCTGGTTTCCACCTCCACACCTCACGCAGTTGATGGCACAGAGAACCCCTGTGGCACAGACTCGCTGCTGCTGGAGCCGGGGCTTGCACGGGGGGTAACATCCCCACGTACCTCCCCACACATCCACACCACCCAGTGCCACTTCCACTGACGGTAACCCTCCACCAACTGCACTGCTGTCACTGCTGATTTACATCTGGACCCCCGAGATCAGTGCCAGCCCTTCCATCCCCTGTGCATGCAGGAGCCTTTGACACTCTCCCTGAGAGTGAAAGAAACCTCCTGGTCTTATGTGTTTCCTGTTGAGCAGCATTTACAGCTTCATGAATCGCAAAACCACTTTAAAATCTCAGCCTAACAGGAAAATCCATCCTGGTTCACTGCCTCTGTCACTAAACTCATTGCACGCATCCTGCCAAACCAATTAAAGCCCACTGGGAAGACTGGGATCCTGAATCATCATTTCTGGGCCAGTCTCTGCTCCTCTAAACAAATATCTCATCTTCCAATACACCTGAAGGAGGAAGAGTCAGAAGCATGTTTACCAGGAGAAACCCAAGAAGCATGTTCTTTATAACATAACCTCTCTTCAGTTTCATTTCCTCTCTTTTTCTGTGTGGAAGCAGGAATAACAGCATCAAAAGCCTTGAGGGCACGGAACTTTTGACCCATCTCTGGCTTGTCATCATAGAATCTCCTGGCCCCAAAGTCCCCATTAGAGTCTGGGCTTGGAAGAGCAATAAAGCATGTCAGGCTGACAAATCTATGTGATCAGAAGAGATTTCTTCTTCACATGATGAGATGATTCCACAGTTTTATTGCACCTCTCTGGAGGTCCTAGACTATGCGTTGTTACTTTTCTGCTCCTGCTCTGGGATGAGAGCACAAAACAGCTTCCTATGAGGTTTGTCCCAGAGCAACTCTCACTCCAGGATAATACATTCTAATGGATAAATCTTCAAAGGTCAGTGACTGACAAAATCAAAGCTAAGAAGGCTAAGAAGGAAGGAAAATAGAGATGACCACAAGGACTCAGGCTAACAGGGATATAGTGGACACTGAACTCCAAAGTCAGCCTTAAAATGCCCTCCATGTGGGGAGCTGTACAATGACTGCTCCAAACACCACTCTGTAACATGACAAACACAGAATCATAGAATAGTTTGGGTTGGAAGACACCTTGAGGATCATCCAGTGATCTCCTCCAGCAAAAGGACATCCAGATGTGCTGGAAGCACCCCAGATTTCAGATGTTTCTGGAAGTCTATCCAAAGACACATCTACTGGGCACTGAACCCCATCCCTGACCGGGTGTAGCAGCTATGTAACCGGGCACCTAGGGATAGGGGACGCTGCTGACAAAGCATGGGAAGAAGAAAAGCCTTTATCATCCAGATCCCAACTCATCAGAGCTAACGGTTCACTGGATAACAGCAGCCACAGCCCAAGGTCCAGCACAGACTGGACACGTGCTCCTGTTGGACACAAACAGGTGCCTTTGAGGCCAGGCACTGGTGTGAACACTGCTCGTGCTTGTGAGCCAAAGCCAGAGTGTCTGTAGAGCCTGTGTGGCAGCTCCTGATACACTGACAGTGAAAGCTCCCTAATAAGGACAAAGAGGGAGCATTTTCCAGACAATTTCTATACATTTCAAGCCTACTTTCCCATACATTTGTGTAGAGCAGAGAACGACGATTCAAGGCAGCCCTGTTTCAGCTAACGGGGCCACTCAGCAGGACAGAGCTTCAATCTGACTTCTCATCACACATTCATGCATCCCTATTCAAATGCCTGCTTTACAGATACATAAGAAGAGGGAGAAGACTATGAAAGGAATCCTTTTACTTTCCACTTTTTCCCTGGCCCAGGGTGCCCAGAGAAGCTGTGGCTGCCCCATCCCTGGCAGTGCTCGAGGCCAGGTTGGACACAGGGGCTTGGAGCAAGCTGCTCCAGTGGAAGGGGTCCCTGTCCATGGCAGGGGTTGGAACTGAAAGAGCTTTTAGGTCCCTTCCAACCATAAACCAGGTCTTGTATAGTTTCAAACCCAGCATGTGTGGGCCAGCCTGATGGATACTTCAGTAGCTGACAGCTTTGCACCTTCTACCTGAAGCGCTCCATGAGATAACAGGTTTCAGCAAATACATGTTGGCAAGAACCTGAAGGAGTCTATGACCTGTTCAGCACGCAAGAGGAGAGTCCATCACTGTAGGGGTGGATGTGCTTGGTGAGCAGAGAGGTACAATTAGGTGAGTTAAGTACAATAACAATGAAACGCTGCACACTTCCCATTGCAATAAAAATGATAATGATTCTGCTGAAAAATATCATTACTTCACACTCATTTAATTCTGGAAATCTAAATTCACAAAGAAAACAAGAAGCCTTTTAGCCTCCTGGTAGATAAATAGCCCAATTTTATTTCTACTCTTAGTATTTTATCCTTTTCCAAGACATTTTCTAAGACTTCAGAACACGAGAGCACAGTTTAATTAACATTATCACATTAAAAAGCACAGCCAAAATTTTCATGGCGTTTTAATTGAAACAGAACACTGTCTCACTTAATTTTATCATTCTCTTTTTTGCATCTAGCATAATGATGAAAGCCATGGTCTGTACTGACTGCTGAACTGTGTCGGTGTATTAGCAAAGAGGCCTTATCAAAAGTAGCCATTTAGACAGCGTAGGATGATCTTCTCTTGCAGAGATGCACCTCTGTGAGCAGAGGCACTTTCTATTCCCTTTGTTCCCACCTCCAAAATGATTGCCTTGTCTCCACAGGTAATGCCAATTACATGCAAACAGGTTTTGGATGGAGGTTTGTGCACCTGCATCTCAACCGTGCCCAGGATAAAAAGGCAGCTTTCACCTCAAATGACACCTTGCATCAGAGCATCTCAGAGCTCTCTGAAAATGGTATATTCTGTCCCTCAGCAGCCTTTTGGCAGCTGGGTTCAAAGCTGGGACCTTTCAGCAAAGAAATGCAAGTGTTGCCCCTGCTCCCAGCTGGAGCAATGTGCTCAGCATCTCTTTACAACTGAGCCAACACCAGAAGGTCACCGGTCAAGCACAGTGAGCGGTGCCAGTCCCCAGCTCTTTATCATGCCCATGTAGGAGAGTGTTTTGCCACAGATACTGGCAAGGACCAAAGCACTGTGGGTCACAGAGCAGGTCACACAGTTACTGCACCCAGACATTCCTTTGGCTGTGCCAGTCTCAGGAACACCAGCTGACATTTCCATTCACAAAGCCTTGCAGGGGAAGAGACAGGATGAGGTTTTCCAAGCTGCCTCTGAGTCCTGGCCATCGCTATCTTATCTGGTTTAACAGGAGCAGCACATCCATCTCCCTGAGGCACATGTGGAAACATGAGCTGTTCCTTTGGAGTTTTGCTCCATCCTAACCTGAGATCGATGGAGCTCTACCAAGGACAGGAGCCCTGCGAACAGAGCAAACGTGCTGCTGGTGACAGTACAAGCCCTGTTTGTTTCAGCAGGATGAAGATTTCACATTGGCTGGAAAACTGTGCTGTCCTTGCTGCTGAAGTGACAAGATACAGGGCAGCCCATGCCTCTGCAGTGCCTTGAGCCAGCCCCACACACCAGCTATGCTACTTCTCATCTCCAGGCTTCCAATGTGCAGGGATGCAGCTTTCCCCCACTACCAGTCCTCTCTACTGCTGCTTCTGACAGCACCAGAGCTCAGCTTCACACTGGAAGCCTGCTCTGGCTGAATGAGGAGATGCTGGGCTGGCGCAGGCGGTCACAGAGGATGTGCTCTGGGTTTCCAGCAGGCCAGATGTGATCACTGTAATTGTCTCCTCCGGGCTCTGAATCCCCCATCTCTGAAGGGCATGCGAGGTGTTCTGTTCCATGAATACATTCCTTCTATTAGACTTAATTTTCCAGCTGATGACTGGTACCTTTGGTTCACTATTTAGTCTCAGGGAAGCACAGCTCAGAATGAAGTGTTTCACTTCCCTGGGCACTAACTGGCAAAACTTCTACATTTTATTTCCCTGAGGCTGTCCACCTCATTTTGAAGATGCAGTAGGAAGCCTGCAGGTCAGACCATTTCTGCTGCTGTGTAGTCAAAATGCACTGTGCTGCTCCAGCCAACTTCTCCTTATAAAATTAGATTGGTTCTGAGGATGGGTTTTGATGGGAAGTTTTCTGAAGCTTGACATTTCACAACAATGAGAGGAAAAGTGCTACAAAGAGAGATGGCAGCAAGAAAAAGGTGCAAAATCGTGCGTCAAGAAAATACTCTGCATTTGCTCTTCACTGGAAAGAAAAGAGAATGGGAAAGCTCAGACGTGCCCGTGAAACAAAATCAGGCTTAATTCCTTTCTTCTGGAGGGGAGCGATGAACCTGCCTGGCCAATCTGAGCCCAGCAAAGGCAGCTGCCAGTCAGATGTTTCAGTTCCTTCTTGCCCACACAGCTTTCTTGTTCCAGCAGCTACAGCAGAAATCACAGAGCAAGTGAAGTTTCCTATACTGGATCAATACATATATTGGCATTGATCTGAACAGATAAACTGCTTTCCCAGGAGCATCGTGACTTTGAGTAGGATCTAATTTTAGACTTTGGTAATACACACACACACACACATGTAGTATGTAATAATATGTATGTATGTAGTATGTAGGGGGACTCTTCATCAGGGACTGTAGTGATAGGACAAGAGGTGATGGGTTCAAACTGAAACTGGCTCAGGGTGCCCAGAGAAGCTGTGGCTGCCCCATCCCTGGCAGTGCTCAAGGCCAGGTTGGACACAGGGGCTCAAGCTGCTCNCAAACTGAAACTGGCTCAGGGTGCCCAGAGAAGCTGTGGCTGCCCCATCCCTGGCAGTGCTCAAGGCCAGGTTGGACACAGGGGCTTGGAGCAAGCTGCTCCAGTGGAAAGGGTCCCTGCCTGTGGCAGGGTTTGGAGCTGGAGGAGCTTTAAGGTCCCTTCCAACCCAAACCAGGCTGGGATTCTATGACCCTATGTAATAACATGTTTATATAGTAATATAGATATATTGCAAGCCCATATTCTTGTGTGTTTCTGACTGAGAACTGAGGACGTTAAAGCAGCAGGCTGGGGAGGCCTCACTGCTCTCTAGATCTGCAAGTGTGTAAGGTGACCTTAACTAAATGTCTACTTGGCAAAGGGATATTATGTGTTCCCTTCCTTGGGATAGACAAAACATCTTTAATGAATTGCTTGGGAGCATTTTCCACTGTACATTAGGTATGATACTCAAATGACTGTGGTTCTGAATTTATGTGCTTTCTCAAAGCTCTCAGGCTGCTGGCAAACACAACAAAGGCAGATGTGGAGACCAAACTTCAATTCTCCTTTTCGTTTCCCCTATCCTAAATCAATAGATATATAAAAGTTAGAGATGAAAACAAATCATGATCATGCTGCAGCTTGCAGGGGAAAATACCATCTACAAGGAAACAAATCAATAAAACTTTGTATTCTTGGACATGGTCTTCTCTTTTGGTCAATAAAGGCACTGTGTTGTGCAGGATATCACTGGAGCCTGCAGCGTTTTGCCGAGGACTCGGCATGGATATTGCCGGTGAAAGGATGGGATGGTAACTCCAGTTGTTAAGCAACTGCATCCCACAAATGGAATGTGGTTTGCTTTTGACTTGAGAATTATCTGCCCTGCCAAAGGGTGGGGGCAGAGGAAGCTGAATGCCAGCACGGTCTGGTGCTTTGTGTAGTCTGTTCCTCTAAAATAGATATAATTCCTTAGTGCTTTCTGCATTGATTCAGCTGAGGAGGATCACTGATCTCAACAGGCAAACTGACAAGAAAAGCAGGACTGAAGAAAGACACGTAGATTAGATAAGATTAGATTAGATTAGATTGGATTAGATTAGATTGATGTGAATCACCTCTTCAACGTTCAAGCTGAGCTGCCTTAGTAGAGAAAACCAGAGTCTTACAAACACCTCAGCAAAACCTCACCTTAGAATTCAGATCAAGAATCAGGAAGGCTGCTTCATTCTCTGCAAGAAGGAGGCAAAACCCAATTACACTGGTAGGTATTAAGGCATGACTCATGAATTTTCTCAATGAATAATAACAGGAAATTATACAGGAGGGGCTGCAGAAGGTGCAAGTGGGTTAGAAAGATGCTGTGCACTGATGCTGGAAATGCACAGGCCAGCGTGTTGCTTTCAAGCTCATATTAAAAGCAGAAATGCTTTGCCCCTCACTCCTGTGTCTTTGCAATGTTCATGGGTAGTGCTTTGTACAGAGAAGTGAAACAACTGATGGAGGGCCCAGAGAAAGATGCTGGGTCTTGGTTTCATTAAAGAGAGGATGGCTCAGGCCATTCATTAAACCAAAGCCATTCCTCTGTACTCAGAGAGTGAGGCTGGTGGCAGGCAATCAAGTCAAAAGGGTTTAATGAGCAATGGGTAAAATCAATGGATTTGATTTTGGAGCTGCACTGACTACAGTACGAATGCAGTCCCTCGCCAGGCTCTGGAGAAGCAGTAACACATCAAGCTCCAGTAACTGAATTGGATTTGATTGACTACAGCTATTGCCAACACAACCACTGCTTACAGGAACTTGGAGCACAAAAGAGCTCCGAGCAGATGAACAACCACAACCTGCCCCAGTTTATAACAGCAGGAAGAAGGTGCTGCGAGCGCTGCACCTCCTAAAACTGCTGCCCTCATGAAACCTGTCATGACTCCTCCCAGTAAAGATCTTCATTCTGGTGGATGGGCCTCCTCCGAAGAGCATGAAGTAACCCATCTGTCACAACACAGCATCAGAAGGCAAATGAATCCTTCCTGGCTGCCACAACAACACCCGGAGCTTTCCGGTCTATTGATTTCCTTTCTGTCTTTCCAAGCAGAATATTAATACATGGCTGTGAAGGGTGAAGTCAGAGATTATCTCAGAGTTAATAAAGGAAGGTGTCTCACTTTGACAACACATCCCACTGCTGCTTGCAACTGGCATTGCTCCTGAGTGCCGGTTAACCTCAACAAGAAGCAATTCCTTGCGACGGGTTGAATGACAGGCAATTGTTCCCCCATCCCAGATTTCTCCACCACTGCTCCCAGGGTCCCCCTTAGCCTTCCATGGCTTGGGTGGTGTGGCTGGAGTTCCTGCCTAGGAATCTTGGTATCTCAACCTTCTCCATACCCTGGGTAAACAATTCTCCCACTTCCTTCCAGAAAGCTCTCCCTACTCTTCCTCAGATCACCAACGTACCTATGGAAACAAACTGATCTGGTTGAGGTGGTCCCTGCTCATTGCAGAGGGGTTGGACTACATGATCTTTGAAGGCCCATGCCAACCCAGACCATTCTATGATGGCTTTCTTGTTGCCCTTGACATCCCTGGCCAGATTTAATTTCATGGGGGATTTAGTTTTCCTAACCTGATCCCCAGCTGCTCGGACAATTTCTCTGTGTTCCCCCTGGGTTACCTGCCCCAGCATCCACCCTCCTCAGGCTCCCTTCTGTATTTGAGTTTGTCCAGGAAAACCCCCTATTATTTGGTGGTGTTCCCAAGCCAGACAGGCTGATTGAGAGAGGCAGGGGAGAGAGCAAGGAATGCAGGAGCCTGGGCAAACCTGACCTGGCTCAGGATGATTCCAGCCTGCTTTGCATTGATTTGTCACACGACCTTGGGTAAACAGCTTGATATTTCCCCATCTCTGTGTTCCACCTTTACAGGTCTGTGCCTTGTGTCCCAGCAGCTGGTGCCATGCAAGCACTCACTGTGTGTGCTGTGAGATCCTCAAACAAAAGGCACAGGAGAAACACAGCCCTTCATTACTGCTCCTGTCCCCTCGGCCATATGGATTATCCTCACTGTTTGCTCCTTCAGTTAAGAATCATGATGACCTTCAGATTTGAGGCTGATCACTCCAATAACAATAGTCAGAAAAACGCTCTGGATTTAGTTTGCAGCCCGTTTTGAAATGATTCTTTGATTAACATTTTTCCCTAACGTTTCCAAGGCTTTTCAATCACATCACACTGTGCTGTAACCACAGGGATGGATGCGGTTGCTGACAACACAACACTTTCATGTGCCTTGAAAAATCTAGGAGCTTCTGCAGCAACAGCTGAATTCCTGCTGGGACAGTGACTGCTGAAGGACAAGACTGGATGTCTGAATCCAGCCCCCAAATCAAAGGCAATGCCCCCAGCCCATGTGTGCAGGCGTGTAGGTACCGAGCCTGCTCACTCTGTGCTCTGTTATGGATGGAGGCTGTGGAAGAGTCCTCCCTGAAGCAGGTTTGTGTGTAGGAACATCCTCACAGCCCCAAGCCATTGGTTACTGGTGGAATGAAGCATTGAGACTGGCTCAGAGTGCTGTTTCCAAGAGCAAAGGCTCCCTCAGCAAGCTGCGGTGTCGGGGAAAGGTGTGCATTAATGCACTGCTTCAATGGGCTCGCATGGGAAGGGATCGTTTCTAATGAAACATCGCATTCCTTTCAGGTAATGCCAGACCCGAGATATGTAGTTTCAGCCTAATTCTGAAATTATAGGATGAAATTACCAGCTCCAAATTGAATTCATTTTGTTAAATTCACCCCCTTTTGGGTTTCTTTTTAACTAAATAAGATTTAAAAAATCAAATTACCTGCATTCAGCAACGATGGCAAATGAGCTCTGAGGAGGCTTCAGCTCAAGCCAGTTTCTCTCTTGGTTTATGGAACAAACTCAGAAAGTGCAAAATGACGTTGGAAGTCTCAACGGAAGGAAAATTGGCACTTTGTTGTGAAATAGCCATTGAAGTATTTCCACCCAGCCCTAAATCGCACTGTGGTTTTCACTGCTCGCCCTCAAGCAGCACAAAACCACCTCCATGCACAAGCAAGCCAAGGACAGAAACGGGACGGGAACTGCTGGAGCTGCAGAGCACTCCGTGAGGCTGACAGGAACCATAGCTCTGAGCTCCCCATCCCAGCCTTTCCCCACTGGACCATAACTCTCCTGCAGAGTGAACTTAAAGTCATGGCACATCCTGGATGTTACTGACCCGTCAGGAGTCCTTCCACATCTGCCTTTGCCTGTTCTGTACTCTGCAGCACTGGCATTCACACCTCTGGTTGTTCTCCTGTTTGGTCCCTTTACTGCCTGGTAAAGCACACCAGAAGAGCACTGTAGAGCAGGGTGGTAAGTGACAGCCCGCTACATTACACGCTCTTGCAAGGAGAGACCAAGCCTTTTCCTTAAGGAAAGGTAAATCCTCTCGAGACACTCAGCAGCCACTTGGATGGGTCTCATGATGACTGCAGGGACGAATGCCCAAGGATTCCTGGTTTTCATCATCTTGGGGCTCTTTTAAGGAAAGGTAATTTTAGACCACAAGAAAGCATTGTGTGAAACTTCAAAGCAGCTTTACAATACTGTGGTATTTTGGAAGACGATTTGAATACCAGTGGGCTCCCTCACCTTTAAGTACCTGTATGTACAGTGCAGCACAACGGCTGGGATCAAATTATTGAGGATGCTCACGTGGAGAAATAATGCCATCAGCTTTATCCCACCCTGCCTTTTTGATCTAATTACTTCCCTGGGGTGCCCTTACAGACAAGGCTTTCCTATTTGCAAGTCTCTTTGACCCTCTGATTCCCTGCGTGCTCTGTTCAGTTTTACTCTGTAACCCCTTCGAAGTTCACAGTGAGCTGTGGTTACTCATAAACCCTCACTCAGGCAATCCTGGGTGGAAAGGTGAATGCAAATAAGGCTCTCGCTGCTCCTCCACACTCCTCCTTCACCAGCAGGCAGAGATTTCCTCTCCCTTTGGAGCACTTCTCTGCAAAGTAATTACCCCATGCAGATGAAACACGCTGAGGCAGAGTTATTCCAAGGTTTCATCAGTGGATGACACAGAAATCACTGATGCTCTGGTGTTCCATGCCAGGATCTGAGCTGATGAGAGCTCCCTGGGGTTCCCCAGTGACACTGCTAGGAGCGTCTGTGCCGTGTTCCCTGGCTCTGGGAGCGTGCTGATGGCATGTGGGATGTTCTCCCAGGACATGGGTTTCTATAGCCTTGGGTTTTGCCATTCACACCAATGCAAGTGGAAATCTCTCATTTGAAACACTGGCACAGGGTGCCCAGAGAAGCTGTGGCTGCCCCATCCCTGGCAGTGCTCAAGGCCAGGTTGAACACAGGGGCTTGGAGCAAGCTGCTCCAGTGGAAGGGGTCCCTGCCTGTGGCAGGGCGTGAAGCTGGAGGAGCTTTAAGGTCCTTTCCAACCCAAACCAGGCTGGGATTCTATTATTATCTCTAAACCAAGGCTTTCTCCCTAAGGAACTCCCAAGGAGCAGCACAGGGCCATCATGGCACACACCACCATGTGTTCACATACCTGAAAAATACCAGTTTTGTACTTGAAAGTGCCAGTAAAACCCCTGCACATAAATCAATAAATACATAAATCGTCAGTTGTGTAAAAGCACATTCCCTAATTCCTATATAAAAAGCAGTGCATTGTAACAGTTTTATTATAATGATAACTTGAGGATGCTTCTTGTTTATGGGATGCAATAACCACATCATAGACAAAATAAATTCTAAAAGGCAGTGGTGGAACATTCAGCACTGAAGTTTATTGGCTGAGGAGAGAGTTAGCACCAAGTCAGCTGGAACCCCCCGTCTTGTGGCTGTTATTATTGTGATGATGCTTTTAATTAAATTATAAAATCCTCCAAGAACATTATCCCGGAATCCCTTGGAAAGCATGCTTTCAGAAAGGTGCATTGAGACAGACACTACTCCGGTCCTCCCTTTCCCGTTGCTAAGTGCCCCTGTTCCACCAGTGCTGTGGGTCAACCTGCGCTCCACACATTCTCCTCTCCTTCCTTCTCTGTTTCCTTCCTTCTAAGGAACTAATCCATTTGGGCTGTGTGGCTCCTCAGGAACAGGGGGTGTGACTGTCTCCCATGTAATGCTGACAGCCGTTCTCTCTGAAGCAGCTAATAACATGCCAGCCGTCAAACTCTGTGTTAGAGAGACATTTGGATTGTTAGTAGCAAGAGGTATTTCCCCTCACTTTGCATAGCAATCTTCTCCCTCACCATCTCCATAAACATGAGTTCAGATGATATAGCACAGCCTCACATTTATTTATCAGCAGATGACGCAGGGCAGTCTATGGCAGCACAATGCACTAACGTGTCTCAGGGTATCCCTATATATCTACAGAGCCTGCCAAACAGAGACAGTTCAGACCAGCAGTTAAATATTGACCTGCAAAAGGGCCCTGGACTAATCTAAGTGTTCAGCTGAGACCAGGCTGGAGTAACACAGCTCTCAGAGAGGTCATTCTGTGCTGTCTGGCAAGCGCAGGCTCTGCAGTGTTCCAGGCTCAGCTCACCTTAACCAGGAGCTAAATAATTCACATAGGACTCCAAGGGAAACGGTCCAACACATACACACACACACACACAGAGCTAAAAAAGCAAGCCATAACTTCAGACATTTTAACCCATTTATAACCACAACTCCATTTGCTGGGTCTGTTCTCTCTTCTAAATCAAACACAGAATCCCAGCCTGGTTTGGGTTGGAAGGGACCTTAAAGCTCCTCCAGCTCCAACCCCTGCCACTGCCAGGGACCCCTTCCACTGGAGCAGCCCAAGCCCCT
>NDXB01007124.1:25738-54906 GCA_002631895.1 Agapornis roseicollis | reverse complement strand
CAGGGACCCCTTCCACTGGAGCAGCTTGCTCCAAGCCCCTGTGTCCAACCTGGCCTTGAGCACTGCCAGGGATGGGGCAGCCACAGCTTCTCTGGGCACCCTGGGCCAACGCCTCAGCACTCTCATAGGGAAGAGCTTGTGCCTAAGAGCTCAGCTCAGTCTCCCCTCTAAAGCTATTCCCCCTCATTCTGTCAATACAGTCCCTTTGCTTTGCCTTTCATACCATCTTTCCTTGTAACTCAGAAATTCGGTGTCTTATTCCGACATCCTGAGTCAGAATTCTGATTCCTGACATTCTGACATCCTGGGTTTCAGCAGTGGTGCCATTTTACTTTGAGGAGCCATGCAATAAACCACAACACAATTAACACATGCTGTGATTAAGTCTCTGACAGCAAACAGAGAAGGCTGGGGAATGTGGCTTGTCTGCTCTCAATTTTTCTATTCTCATGGCAATGTTATTTTACTAACACGAAAGCACAGTGATCTTACTGAAACAAACTGCTTCCATAATCATTCATCCAAAGCCTCCGTAAGGCTGCATTGCTGGATACATCATTTCCCTACCACATGGACCTTTGTAGGATGCGGTCTCTGTGCTGATGCACAAGGTGGCCAGGTCAGCCCTGCTCCTTCCCACCAAGGCCAGGGATTGCTCAGATGCTTCCCCTTCAGATCTTTATCAGGGCTTTCTACTTTTACCTCCAAAAGATCAAAGCCTGAGCCCGAATTCCAGCTGCCAAGGGCACAGAGTGTGAGGAAAGGGAAGAGCTCCTTCTGCTCTGAGCACTGCCAGTCAGGGAGATTGATCTTCCACCTGATCCGTCCCTATCAGTCTGTCATCTCAGATCGATTCACGGCTTCATCAAACATCACAACCCATCATTAAGCAAGGCTATAAAATCAGGTAGATGAATGGCTCTGAGGCCACAGGCTGCCAGGCACCGCTGCTCCAGTTTGCTCGAAATGCCTTGGCTTCCTTTCCCCCTTTTCCCTGCTTAAATATTGCTGAAAGATGCTCATGTGGCTCTTAGGGAGCTAAGAAGCCTCTGTCCCCTGCAGGATATTAGCAAGCGATTGCATCAGATGCATAGGGAGAGTACAGCACGGCTGCTGTGACAGAGAGAGTCTGGAAGAGTAAGGAAATTGCCTGTGATTCCTCTAGAGAGTGATTTGGGTTTCTAAAGACCTGGACAGTTTGATTCTCTTGTCTTTTTCACATCTCTCTTCTCTGCCATTGAAAACCCATGAAGTGGGATACCTGCATTCCCCTTTCAGGATATCCACCAGCACAGAAAGTGATGCCGGAGATGAGACAGGTCTTCAGCTCCTGGGGCCAGCTGGAAATCCCTGGAGGAAGCCAGTCATGCTGGGCAGTTCCATGTGAGTTAAACCTTTCTGTTTCCACCCGAGCACTGAGGCTGATGGCATTTTACCCCCTAGTGCTGAGGTGAGCATTAGTTGGTATTTGTAACATGTCAGAAGGCAGAATTGGTTCAGACATTCCAGCTAAGTAAGCACAAGATCAACTTGTGTTTTACTTCATTCTCTTTACTATCCAACTCCAGGGGTCGGGTTTAGAGCCATAGAACACAAACCTCAACTCAAGGCAGAGCTAAAGAAGCTGGAGGAGTCTGAGGATATCCCATGAACGTGAAGAACCTGAAAGGAGTTGCCAGAAATTATTTATGATGGGTTTACTTTGATTCACTTCACACATTCTTTACTGCAGCCTACAGTGAGCGCTGAGAGCACCATCACAAACCGGGAAGTCCTTCTATGCCCCTCTCTGTGCCCTCTGGAAGGGCCCTGCAGAGAAGCTCTCTTTGAAGCCCAAGGCCAGCAGGCCCTGCTGACCCTTCCCTGCCTGTCAAGGCTTCTGAGTTAAACCAGCAAACCAAGCCTGAGCAGTTTCTTGCTCTCCTCCCATGAGCAGTTTCGTGTTCACACCATCCCTGTGAGGCTGAGAAGTGTGAGCATGAAATCTCACAGGTTTTTCAGTCCTGTGGTGGTTAAGGAGCTGAGGCAGAGAATGGGATGGAGCAGAATGATCCCCGAGTCCAGAGCCTGAGGGACCATGGCAGAACAACGCCACATCAAGTAGATGCAGTACACACATAACACATGTTAAAACTACATATTGAAGCTCACCTATTGCTTAGGCAATATGAAATATTGCATATTTCAGCACACGTAGCAAGCATAGATCTGGCTTCATCAAAATGTAGTAGTAATAAATAAACCAGCAATTTCTACACTTGAACAATCTTCAGCTTCTTTGCCTATCCACACTGTAGAGAGGATTTCTTCTACCCGACAGGTTTTTGGGAAGGAAAAGAATGGGTTGCAGGCAAAATAAGGATGATTCAGAAATGTTGAGGCCTTGCATCTTATGTCAACATTGAAGAGAAGCAAGGAAAGGAATTTGTGTGAGGAGGATGACGGGTCACTGACTTCTGCTTCAAAGGTTTTAGAAGCAGTAGCAACAAGGACGGTAACAAACAGCCTGAGGTTCTGATCCTTCTGAAACAGAGAATTCAATTCTGGCTCGTGCTGAGCTGAGCTTTCATTCTGTCATGCAACTGTGAGTGAATAAACCACCAGCTGGGGCACACAGCCAGGACTTACCTGACCTGGTAGCAGTTTGGTTCACAAACACACAGTGCAGAGCAGGATAGCAGAGCATCACGGTCCCTTTCCTGCACTACCCAGTCACCACTTCAGCAGCACAACTGGGCATGTGGCTCAACACTCCTGGTTGTGCTCCTCGCCTGTCCCTAACCCAGCCTGGAGAATCAGCAAGAGGAGCAGGAGCCTCATTCCAATGCTCCTCTTAGCTTGCAAATGCATGAAACCAAACAGCCCCGCTCCAAGAGGTTGAGGGCAGAGATGAGCCTCACCCCAGTGCTGACAAGCAGCCAAGTGTACATGAAACTAGAAGCTGACATAAAGCGCGTCTTCTCCTGGGTGGGAAAATAGATCTGTTCTTATTTCAAAGTCAGTGGATCTAATAAAACTGTTACTGTTATTTATCTTGTAAACATCTGCTTCCATCTACCACTGTCAGCTACCACTATTCCCTTACAAGTCTCCTGATAATGATACATACCATCATTCCTCAGCTCCTCATTTCTCTGTGCACATGGAAACCTCAGCTTTCCTTTAGAAGAGATAAGCTGCTCACAGCCCACCTAGATCAGCAAAGGATTTGATCCAGGTGACCAGACGCTGGAAGGAAAAGGTGAAGAAGAAAAATGCCAAAACTACCACTAAAAAACTAAAGAAAAGAAAACCTAAATTCATTATTTAAAGCCAATTTGAGGGGGTTTGAGTCCTGAATGTTGGAGGCCTTCAGCTGGCAGAGCTGCAGGTCAGGCTTATCACAGCTCTGCGCGGTAAGGGATGGAGAGGGCATTGCAGGCCTGGGCTGAAGGGGTTTCCCTCGTGCTCCTGCACGACCCTCACCCGAGGTGATGCTGTGGCTACGTGCTGCTGGGGGTTGAATCCAAAAGAGCAGCATTAGCAGAGCAGCTGGATTAACAGCTCGCGGTGCTGTTTCTCAGCACTTCTGGACATTATATCCTGCTGATGAACAAATAGCTTGAGCTTTAAACACCATTCTGCTTGAGATGAAGTCCAAAAGCAGAGCTATCAACCAAACAAAGCCAGCAGCGAATGCTACGGTGATGCCACCATTCTTCTTAATCCTTAAGGGTGCTGTTGGAAGAATACCATCCAGAGCAGTGCCAGACGATTGGAATAATCACAAGCAACTGCTCATCTGCCATGTAATCACCTAAAATTACCCTGAAGAGGACCACAGTCAAGCACCAGCAAGTCTCTCTACTAAGTCTTGGAAGAGCCAGGATGACAGAGAGCAGACGGGAATTCATCCCCCTGTGAGCCAAGAGGATGCTGTGCCTGAATGTCCAGAGCTCACCCATCATCTCCAGCAAAGCAGGAGAAACAGAGCAAGAAGCTTTTGTTAATCTGTGTATTAGCTACTGAGCCACACGCTTCAGCCAATCCAGTGGCACTTGGCTGCCATCAAATACATTCAACTTTCAGAAAGGATTCTTTTCCTTCTGGATGTATTCCTGGGAACAAATAGCCATAAAACTGAAGAACAGACTGGCTATGGCCCGGTAGCAACAACCTGTGAAGTCATTATCATCAGCTCCCTCTTGTGAATTAGGATTCCGTGTCTGTGCAATGCACTTTCTGGAGTGATTTATCAGCCCACAGATTTATGGACTCTGCAGAAGCTGTCCTGGTCGTTGTTTTCTCCTCCAGTTTACTAGAAACACCTCTATTTAGATGTTGTCAAGATTACTGCTTCTCTGTGTGTCACTGCTAGGTGGGAAAGTGCTCTGGCCTCCCAGCAACACAACTGAATACTGATTGCAGGAGGACTGAATCTAAGCAGGTAGTGGCTCTGAGGGTCTTGCTGCTTGCCTTGGCTCAAAGGTGCCCGGAGGAATCCACTCCTGGATTGTTCTAATGAAGATGCAGACCTTCTTGTAGGCTACTTACAAGTTCACCCTTGGACTGCCTGGTATTTCCACAGCACCTTTCCTAAATGCCTGGAAGGGTCTAAGCTTGGAGTGCAGTCACCACTGAATCAAAAACTTCCCAATCGGTGTATTCCTGAAGGAATCATTCCTTCATTTTCACGTCTGGATAGAGAGGCTCTGAGATCTTTAGAATTCCTTAGAGCAATGGGTAAGATAAGTCAAGCAAAGCCGGAGCGTCTGCCCCAGGCACTTCACTGGCATCCCCAAAGTGGCTCAGCTCTGAGTTACGCCAGCAGAGCTTCACTCCCAAACTGGTTTTATCTTTCTTTGACCAGCTCTATTGACAGCGCCAGCTCCAGCAAGAGCGTAAATGGTGCGAATCAGGATAGAAGCAACGGAAAACAGAAGAGAGATTAAAACCAATGTTTATGAAAGAGAAACGCAGAAAAACAACAGGGAAAGGAACGTTATTTTGAAGCTCCAGCAAGAATGCACTAAAGAAATCCTTTATTGTTTTTTTGCTGAACATTGGAGAGAAGGAGATGATATAACTGGAAATAATCCCGCTCCCCCTGACAGCATGAATAAAAAACCCATCTGTACGATGCCTGCTTTCTACAGATGGCAGCATGTGGAAAGATCAGAGAGTTAATGAACAAAAACATCACCATAAACCAACCCAATGCTGCGTGTGCTTCCCAGCTCCATGCACCTCTCAGCTCTTTTCTGCTCATGTGTGCTTGTTCTCACAACTAAACTCTTGCGTACAGCGCAGCGTGAGGCTAATGTACCTTTAATACGTTCCTTGTCCGCTCTGTGCGTTGACACTGTCTCAAGTTGAGGTTCAACTCTGCTCTGAAATTCATCTGCACATCACTGTAAGACAAACTCTCAGGTACGTATGAATTGGCTTAGCACAAGCTCCAAAGCCATTTTTAACAGGAGGAGGAGACCATGGCTGTTATCTTACCACAGAATCATAGAATCCCAGACTGGTTTGGGTTGGAAGGGATGACGGCACAGCCTCTGTCAATGACAGGCACCTTGAGCAGCCTGACCTTACAAAGTTGGCTAAAATGAAGGTGTTTGTATGGGAGCTGGTGTCCCTCACTTCCCCCTGCAGCCAGTGCAGGGACAGGGACCTAGCCAGCAGAACAGTCATCCTATGCGAGGTATCTAAGGCAGGACACTTTAATTGTCCCTGGAGGTGGCTGTGTCTCCCCACTGGCAGCAATGCAGAAGTGGCCAGCTCCGAATCAGGCACCAGCTCCTGGATATCTAAAATCCCATTAGAGAAATCTCATCCTTTGAGCCCAAGGTGCAGCAGTAGCTGCCAAGGGGGAGGGTAAACAACTAAAGAGGCTGACTAAGCCTGTTCTTTACTCTCAACTGCAAACAAAGCTCTGTTGGCTCCTTTGAGCATCTCATCACTGCCTTCATTGGGATTAAGGCAGCTTTGGCTTTGTGCCGGAGAAATGGTCCCCTCACTGAACAGGAATTGGTTGGATTTGAGACACAGTCAAACACAGAGGATGGGGGAAATTATAAGATCCAAAGAAAAGCTGGCAAAAAGAAAACTCACAGCAAAGGCTGAGTTTGAACTAAACCTGCTTATGGCCATTGGAACCATCTTGATTTGTGTAGCAAAGGAGCAGACCTTCACAGCATGGGTCCAAGGGCTGAGCTTCCCTTTCCGTGCTTTCTATCAGAGCACAGGGCTACAACTCCTCCCATTCTTGCACAGTCTTCCCAAGCAGTCTACTACAACTCCATCTGCTAAACCTAAACTCATGAATCTACAGGGCTGTGAAACAGTGCCCAAACTACTCTTTCTCCTCTCTTCCTGAACACCAATGCAAGAGAACTGCAAAGTCAGCAGGTTTATGTCACTGACAGGTACTTGCTTTCATTGCCAATTCCATCTGCAAGGCTATAAAGGCAGCACTAGAAATGGATCATGCTGCTGCAGGACTCTCTTGCTGGCAACTACCTGGAGTACCTGGGAAGAAAATGGTGCAATTCATTAAAAGCTGGAGGTGCTCTGGCACGACTTAGGGCATAAAACGGATCAAAGACACTTTGTCTCCAGGAGGCAAAAAAGCTCCTTGTGATACCTGCCTCCAGGATGCCATGACGGAGGCCTGTACAGGCAGCTGAAGAGGGTTTCTCTCCTTGCAAGCCCAGGAGCACGCTTCATTTCAGTTAGCAAGGACAGCAAGCTGCTCTAGTGGAAGGGGTCCCTGCCATGGCAGGGGTTGGAACTGGATGAGCTGTAAGGTCCCTTCGATCCAAATCAGTCTATAGATGCTGAAGGTAGATTAGGGATAAAATGAAAGTTAAGCAGCTCTACAGAAGAGACAGATTTACACTGAGCAGGGTTAAAACTGGTCAAATCCAGCTTAAAGGTTAACTTTACCATAAATGAAACAGCTGATCAACAACCACGCTTGGCAGCCTGCCTTTAACATGTATGTGGTATGGTGCATGTTTTAGCCAAAACTTTACTAACCCTCTTTGGCCACTTGAACACTTGTGATGAGTGACATGGACAAAGCCTCCAATACCAAGCAAGTGCTTTGTTCAGAAATGGTTAGTTCCACCAAGCAGATGTACGTGGTAGAAGTGGAGTTAACAGGACTGGTTACAGATAAAGGGTCATGCTCCAGCCTTTATAAATGCATTCTCTGCTATCAGCTTGTGTCCCACTATGATACAACTGTCTTATGAAATTTTAATTCAACCCTTACTGGAGATGAATAATTTAATGGCAGGCAGTAACAGACAGACATCCAGCCTATGGCCCTCAAAGGGGAACAGGATGTCAGCCCATGACAGTCCACAGCTGTGGTACATCAGCACCATTCCATCAGCTCCTGTGTGTCTGCACCAATGTACTGCAGCTGACAGACCCGTCTGCAAGTGCAAGAAAGATACTGGTCTAGGGGTAAGAGCAAGCACCGGCAACTGGTATTTTACCAGTGAGATTATCATTGAATCCCAGCCTGGTTTAGGCTGGAAGGGACCTTAAAGCTCCTCCAGCTCCAACCCCTGCCATTGCCAGGGACCCCTTCCACTGGAGCAGCTTGATCCAAGCCCCTGTGTCCCACCTGGCCTCCGACACTGCCAGGGATGGGGCAACCACAGCTTCTCTGGGCACCCTGGGCCAGCGCCTCAGCACCCTCACAGGGAAGAGCTTGTGCCCTAGAGCTCAGCTCAGCCTCCCCTCAGGCAGGTTCAAGCCATTCCCCTTGGCCTGGCCCTACAGGCCCTTGTCCCAAGCCCCCCTCCAGGTTCCCTGCAGCCCCTTTAGGCACTGGAGCTGCTCTCAGGTCTCCCCTTCAGGAGCCTTCTCTCCCCCAGGCTGCCCCAGCCCAGCTCTCTCAGCCTGGCTCCAGAGCAGAGCTGCTCCAGCCCTTGCAGCAGCTCCATGGCTTCCTCTGGACTCACTCCAGCAGCTCCACATCCCTCTTATACTGGGGACCCCAGAGCTGACCATGATGATCTGACCATTAGCTACTTGGGGATCAGCAGATGGGGGGTTTGACCCAAAACACATCTTAGATGCGGTGTAGAGATCACTTACACATCAGCAAAGACTTGCCTTTTTCAGGGACTTGCCTGCAAGATGTGCATCTAGCAGCCTGTGAACAGGGGCAGCTTTACCAGCACAACAGAAAACCTCTCCATCCCATGTACCTTTGCCTTCAGGTCCCTGTTGCAGCTCTGTGCCTGAGCAAGACCCCAGTATGTTGTCAGGAGACATCTCTGATTGCACCAATGATGCAAGATGGGTTTCAGATAATGATTCCTGATTTCCCCAAGCCAAAATCAGAGGTGACTCAGAGCTACAGATGTTTGTCTGATAGCCCAAAAGCTCTCTGAGTCAATGTTTCTACAGGCTGGATTTTCATCTTGCCATAGGAACTGATGCACAGAAATCCAGCCCATGGCTCCACACCACATAGCCCTACTTGTCATGGTTGGAACAGCATTTACCCTTCACCCCTAGATTTGCAGGGGGAAAGAAGAGCACTTGCTATTCAATCTATGGAGTAGCTGCCCTTAATTCATTACTTTCTCATTTCACATTTCAAATTCTCTGGGTTGGAAGCAGAAGCCATATGGTTAAAGCTGAGCAAAATATGGGATTCCTCTTCCGTGGCAAATCCCATGTTTCAATACTTTGTTTCCAACCAAAACTGTGATGGAAAGGGAATGTTTGTTACTGAACTTAAACTCCAGAAGCATTTCAATGAGACATGTTTTAAATGGAGAGAAACAGGTTGACATATTTCAAGCTGAAAGATTTCACTGCTTTTTGTTGAACTCATCTAAACCACTCCAGTTTCAGCGATCTCAGCGTTAGGCTGGATTTTCCCCTTTGTGGTGTAAGTGCCACATCACAGCTGCTGATTTGCCACCATTTCTGGATGAATCCTGCAGAAAACATAGCAAGTGCCAGAAATGACTGACTGAGGAAATGTTTTATGCTTCATAAGTCACAGAACTAAAGCAGCAAAGTTGAAATCTTCCCTGCTAAACTGATGCCGTGTAGAGACCCAACTACTGCTCTAATGGGGCTGGAGAAAGCTCCCCTTTCCAAACCAGGGACCTCCTATCACCACCTTTTACAAAGAGAACTGACCCAGATGCAAAGGAGTTAAGCCCAAATCTGCCAAGCACACTCAGCATTAGCTGCCAGAGAACAGGTCCTGGGCGCAGGTGACTTTCCCAAGGTCAGGAGAGGAGCCAGTATTAAAGGATCCCCTGGTGCCCTTGTTTAATCAAAGTCATTAATTTAAAGTATGAATTCTAACACCCCTTTAATCCTTCTTAACAATAAGAAGCCCTATTAAATCCTTAATGTGCCTACTTTAATTATAACCTATCAAACACGGAATCAATTCTAAGCGGTAAACACGAAAAGCAGTTATTCTGGAAGTGGATGAGATCACACCTTTTACAATGCAAATTGAGACTGAGGCATTAAACCTATAATAAAGTTCAATTAATCTTTCCCCCTAAAACACACACAAAATATTTAATCTCAGTCTAATCTCAGAGGCTGACTGAATGAGAGCCAAACAAAGCGGCTTTGGTCACACATGTAAACAGGCAGGAGATACCTTATCCTTGGAGTCACACAAATCCAGGGAGGTGGATGGGGATGGGGAGCAGCTCCATTAAAGTTTAGAATGAAGGTGATTATTTTTGGAGGATTACATGCATTAAAATCTCCCAGTATCTCACGAGCCTTACAAAATTCCCTACCTAAAGAGATCCCACAGGGAACTTAACAGTCACCCAAGTAAGGGTGCAAGGGCAGTCTCTGCCTGATTTACAGCTCTTCTCTGCTTGCCAGGGCTGAGAAGGAGCAGAGGAAACAGAGCTGTAAATTAGAGAGGTAAATTATAGCAGAAGCTGGAGATGTTCTTGCATGGTACAGGCAACCTCAAAGGATGCTGCGGTGTCTCGGGCCTTTCTCTTCTCTCTCAGTGCAGGACCAGAGCCATCAAGGTGGGTTTTCCAGTGTACTGACAAGCTGGGGGTCAGTCCCTCTCCTCCTCCCTGTACCAGGCTGCTACAAGGCAGCACCTTCAGCTTTTTACTCCTCAGTCCAAGGAGGAAAAGCACGAGTTGCTGTGTTAACACCCAGCCTGTGTTTGCTGCAGCTTCTTCTGCAGGAAGAGCCGCAGGAATGGGCAGGAATCGTGCATTCCATTTCCTAGCAAGTCTGTCTTCTGCTACAGAACAGTGTAAAAGTAAAACTGCACATGTCAGTCCTACGAGCGTTACAAAGAGGTGCTTGGGGATAATGAGGGGATTTTGCTTTATGAAAGAGTTCCAAGCTGGTTACATATCTTTAAGGGAATGTTTATACTGTGAAACAAGGACACTTACAAACAAAAAGGTCACTTGAAATACAAATGCAAATGTTTTGTTTTGACAACCTGGGAACAGGATATTGATGTATTATTGAAACAGCCTGAGCCTTTCTTTTCCCTTCCTGCAATATGAATTCAGCCAATTCAGCAAGGCTGTTGTGAAACGTTCTGCTTTAAGGAAACAGCCTGGCTTTTGCTGGAAAACGTTCAATTGGAAGATTATAGAGCAGGTCAACCTCTGAGCAGAGGGGGTGTGGAGGAGGGTTATTCAATCAGCACGGAGGGGGTTTGCTAGTGCTTAGGTGCCTGTGTTGACACTGGGTGCACTGTAATGGAGAGATATCCCTTTTATTATCAGCGTCGCTTGGTGCTGATAACGGGTTCAGTGCTGCAGAGAATATAAATGGAGCTGCACAGCTGGACAAATAATGGCAATATTTGTCTTCGTGTCATTTTTGATGGGAAATATTGGCAAAGAGCCCAATGAAATGTATTTGTAATGAATTACTGCCTAATTCAACAAATGAAGTCAGGACAGCTGGCAAACACATGGAGGACAACTCTCTGCCACCTTGGAAGCTTCTGTTAGGGCAGCGAACCACGGCTATACTATGTTATCACATCAGTCGGCCATCACTTGATGCCTCCCAAACTTGCCATCAACTCGCATGTAGGTAAATGCCTGCCAAAGGTTCATGGGAATCCTGGAACAGTGAGAGGATGAAGTCAACCTGAGATCCCCATCTTTACAGAATTAGTTTAAAACCCAACCTAAACATCTGGGGGGAAATCATGTCAACTGCTTTGTTTGTGTTTCAAATGGAGTGGAAACAGGGATGAGCAAAGACAGAGAGATCGTCATGGACTGCAAGTACAGAGAATTCATAACTGAAGGGAACCACAACTTAATTCAGCTCCAGATGGAGGAAACTTTGTACAGAGAGAGGAGAGAGCAGAAAGATAACACTGTACAGAGTTCACCTCAGCTACTGCTTGGAAGGGAGAACCACCCGCTTGGAGACAAAGGAGGGGACAAAACTGACAGTGAGTTTCTGTGATTCTCTCCTAAACAGCCTTCAGGAGCAATCCATTCTTTGCAGAGCTGCTCTCACAACACAAGTGCTGGTAACACAAGGCAGGAGACAAGCAGGGTACTTGACAAGACTTGACACTGCCAGGACCTCAGCTGGAGTGAGCTGGGAGCTGGATTGATGCTGATGAAGATCTGTCCCTGAGTCCCTGTTTCCAGATGAACCACCACTGATTTTCTTGGACCCAGTCTGTAAAGGACTGAGTCTCCCTTTTCTCCTACAAGGGGAATAACCACTTGGAAAAAGAATTAAGTCACACACAGTGGAGCTGTTTTATCAAGAGTCAGCTTCTTGTCTATGCAGGTTTCCACTTGGAACAGGACTTAAAATGCCACTTTTTGAACAGAACAACTCCCATATGATGACAAACACGTTTTCAGTGCAGCTGAGATACAAAAGAATAACATTTAGGCTTCAGTGTGACCAGTTTAAGACATGATGCTGGATAATGCAGTTGAGCTAAAAGTGTTGCATCAATCTAGCCTTCAGTAATTCTGTTACTCCAGCAAATCCCAGCAACGCAGGCCTGAGCCCAGATCCTTTTGTGCTCAGCACTGGAAAAATCACAGCAAACCACAAGAACACTTTAAACCCTGCTGTGGACAAACTGCTGATGGATAAACCATCTACACAACAGGAATGTGCATTCCCTTCCCTGCATGCATTTGGCTGAACAGCTGAAGTTGCCTGCAATGTCCCCAAAAGGCCTGTGATTGGTGACAAGTATTTTGCTGTCATTACCGTGACAGCTTCTTATCTTGGCAAATCTCATTACCCATGGAGAAGACACGTGAGGTGCAATATGCCCATCCAGCCTGCATGAGAAAGCGATGCAAACAGAACCGTGTCACCTCCAGTGTGTTGCTTTCCTACAAGCAAGCCTGAACAGATTGATTTCTAGGTCTCCTTCAGCGTAACTGAATCAATGCTGAGTAGATTTAGCTGGGCATATGGATGATCATGTGTCTGGCACCCGCTTCCTCCCTGAATATGGTTACAGGAATTTCAATCAGCATCACCAGTGCCTCCCACTGCACAATGGTTTGGAACGTAAAAAGCTTAATGCATTTTGAGCAGTAACTCAGCCTGTCTGGCACTTCGGAGCGGGTAAGAACATGGGCCAGATTCCCAGCGGGTGCCTCAGAACCTCTGCAGCCCCTCCTGCAATCTCTGATGCTCCTTTCAATAAACTGCTCTGAAGTCATTCAGAGGAGCAGTCTCAGATGGGCCTTCAGAAAGGTAATTTCAAGCCTGGGCTCTAGAAGATGACTGAGAGAGGTGGCTTGAGGGATGACTCCAACTCCCAACTCATTATTACATCAAGAAGCAACAAGGAATGGAGAAAAATGGGGCTTGATTCATATCCATAAATCATGGAATCACAGAATAGTCAGCGTTGGAAAGGACCTTAAGATCACCCAGCTCCAACCCCCCTGCCATAAGCAGGGACACCTCACACTAAACCAGGCCACCCAAGGCTCTGTCCAACCTGGCCTTGAACACTGCCAGGGATGGAGCACTCACAGCCTCCATGGGCAACCCATTCCAGTGCCTCAGCACCCTGGCTGCCACGTCTGCAAACCCTGCACAGGGCACACAAGTAACAAATGAGGGAGCGATGAGCTCTGTCCACAATTACAGTGACTTCATTTAGGCCCAGCGCTCTTTGAAGTCTTTGGGGTTTTCTCATGATGAACTGGAGGCACTTTGCAGCCCTGCACTTGCAGAAATGGTTCATAATGAGATAATCAGAGCTAAATCCTCCTGGTGCTTATTGATTTTCCCCTTTGTAACAAGTCCTGCCTCTGATTCCAAACATATGGGGGAAATATTGATTATTTCTTTTAATGGTGTTAATTTTTTTGTATTTTCCTGGAGTTCTTTACCATTCCGAGGACATTTTTCGTTTCCTCATCGCTTTTTATTAAATGTACAAAATTCAGGGATAATTCCGGTGTCTTCATGTAATCGTCAATGAAAATGTGCCCCAACCTTCTGAAAGCACTGAGAAAATGCCCCCGCTTCAGAAGAGGCCGAAGAAAAGAACCTGGGAACTGTTTGGTCTATTATTTGCCTTCTGACTAATGCTGGAGTCAGCAAATGGCTTTTAAAAACCATCTCCCAGATTTCCCAGATTTATTAGTTTATCACTACAATGGAGAGGAATATGGAAATGAGTGAGAAATACATTATGCAAAGCAATAGGGAACACGCAGCACAACAGGAAGGCACCGGTTATGCTGCTGAGCAGCTGGGTACAATTTACTGCCTGCAGAAGGGGGATGAGAAGGTTCAGGCAGACCTCAGCGCTCCAGTTGCTACCAGTTGTGTGGCTGCAGCACAAAGCAGTACCTGGGATATCATAGCAGCATCTGGGATAGCACAGCAGCATGGAATTGATTTGGGCAATTCCTGGTGTCCATTTCTGCGTCATACATCCCTGAGTCCTGACAAATGCAATATGCAACTTCTGTCGCTGTCCCAGTCTTTGGAATCCTCTGAGAGTGAAAAAAGACTGCTCCCTGGGAAGCGCATGGGTCGTTTGCAATGTAGGATGTATCCAAGCAGAATTTCCTAGGAAGACCTATGGGGCAATTCATATATATAACGGCTGAGCAACCCATTTCAGCTTACGCTGTAATGCTGTACCTGACACCATAGACAAGAAATATTCTGACCACCTTTTGCCACAGAATTACACTTTCTACTTGCAGCAGTGATGTCATCCTCAGGTTTTTTTCCAGATCTTTGGACTGAGAACTGAAAATGAGAGAGAATTGCTTCACGAACCACAAAAAGAGATGAAATAGAAAGCAAACCACAAACGCCTATCAGGAGTCAAGCACTGAACCCCACCATGCCCAGATTCCTCTACTGTTAATTGAAACCTGAACTCTCCTCCAACCCTGAGGGCCAGCATATCCTGCCTGTGCAGTTCTCATTACACACTTCTGAAAGGGAAAGGTATTACCTTCGAGGCACCAAAGGGCGTTGATGGGTGCAGTGCCAGCCTCAACGTGTCCACAACCCTGTCCCCTCCTCACAGCAATCAACGCAGCAAAGGGCCGGTGAGCACCTGGGTCAGGCCAGTGCCTGTGTGCTGGTCTCTGACTGCAGGCAGGCCGAGGGGCACACAAGGTACCTGTACATGCTCTCCTCCACCTCCCTGAGGACAGAGATGGGAGCTGTGATCACCTGTGTGGACACTGACCTTTCCACTGCAGCAATGCCCTAAACCAGAGGCAGATAGGACAGGCTGTTGGAAACCCATCAGCCTTTTCCAAGTGGTGCTGAGCCAGGTCTCTGCTCTCAAGCATGGCTGGATGTGCCTGTTAGTGTTTGGGGATTTTATTCCTGCCTGCAGGCATGAGCCTAATTACAGAACAGAGCATGGTGCAAAGAGCCCTGTGTCAGCCTTAGCATCTTCAATGTGTAATTTCTTGTCAGCTCCAGTCTCCGAAGGCAGGATTGCAAAACTCAGACGTAGGGACTGGGTCATATTTATCACAGTGACATTCATTAACAACATCCTGGTGACACTTAGATCTGGAAGAGTTAATAAATGCTGGTAAACATCTCTCTCCTCAATGCAGATCTGAGGTACCCCCCTGAGGACCAACCCAAGGTCATGTATCACAAAACTAAGAGGGAACAAACCACCACCACTCAAGTCTGTCAGACTAATGCCTTCTCGACTGGACCATCTGCAGCACATGTGCCAAAATAGATTGTTTTAAATGGCCTAAATATGTCCAGCTTCTGAAGTGCCGAATGCCCTCAGCAATGCCTCCTTGCTGCCTAAGGGCATCTGTCAGGAACACTATTAATAACATTAGAAGATAATGGCTTCACAGCTGTTTAAACCCCCCCTGTGCTCCCCTGGAGCCACTGTGTATTTGAGTAAAGATGAGGCAGCTTTTGGGAGTTCTGTTCTGCTTTCCCTGACATGCAATTTCCCTGCACAGCAGTCCCTGTGGCATCCCGTATCCCATGGCTTTTCCTTAGAGCAGCTCTATTCAGTGGATTTGCATTGCAATCGCACATAGAATCCATCCTCACGTTCGTGTGTGGGTTTGTCTGCAAACTCACTTTGGTGTGAGAGAGACTAATGGGTTTTGTGTTGAGAGGTTCCATGAGCAATCCAAGGTGCCGCGTTTTTATGATAACAGAAAAGCAATGAGGAATTAGATCTGACCCTGAGTCACGATGCATTCACGTTCCATTGGCTGCATCCTCGAATCTGCCCCCTAAAGAGGCTCCAGGAAACCTGGAGAGGGGCTTGGGACAAGGGGAATGGCTTGAACCTGCCTGAATGGGGGAGACTGAGCTGAGCTCTTAGGCACAAGCTCTTCCCTGTGAGGGTGCTGAGGCGCTGGCACAGGGTGCCCAGAGAAGCTGTGGCTGCCCCATCCCTGGCAGTGCTCAAGGCCAGGTTGGACACAGGGGCTTGGAGCAACCAGGTTGGAAGGGACCCTAAAGCTCATCCACGGGCAGGGACCCCTTCCACTGGAGCAGCTTGCTCCAAGCCCCTGTGTCCAACCTGGCCTTGAGCACTGCCAGGGATGGGGCATTTACCACTTCTTTGGGCAACCTGTTCCATTTGCTACGTATGGAGCTAAAAGACTGCAGTTTGCAGCACTGGTTTCAGACGCAGCAGTTTGTAAATCTGTTTGCAGATTTGCTGCAGTATTGAAAAAGAACAGAAAGAAACCACCAGAACAAAGACAAAGCTACAAAATACCCCACTCAGCAAAAAAAAAAACCCCAAACTAAAGTACCAAGGAAAGCTTTCACTGCTACAGCATCATGTTTAACTACATTCATTTATCTGTGGATTCAGTTTGCTTGTTCAAGACATGATAAACACTGGGAGTTTGAGTTCATTCCAGATCCACCACCTGTTGGCAGTGATGCTTGGGTGGGCTTCCTGCCTTCTATCCCTTTTCTTTCCCGCCTGGATCACAAAACCTGCCTGATTTGTGCTGTGATTTGGGCATCCTGGAAACCCAGCCAGGGGATGGTTTATACTGTCTGTTCTGGCTCACAAAGCCCTTTGCAGTTCTCCTCTGGATAGTAAGTAACAGTAATAAAACCCAAAGATAAATGGATAAAAAGGAACAGCAGTAGTAAGAAAAGCAGCATGTGCAGACCCAGGGAGAAGGAGGATGGAGTTCTGGAGCTGCTCTGGGATGCACGGAGCAGGGTGTGAGTGGCTCACCTGCACAGTGTGGTACTGATGCTGCTGTTATCCTGTGTTTCTGGGTGACACTTCCCTATGGATGTCTCACACCTCTAGCTTTAGTGCATGGGCAGGGAGCAGCCAGTGAGCTCCCGCTGGGAGCACCAGAATATCAGGCTCAGAGGGGGATACAAGCCATCATTTTGGAGCTGGCTGGGCAAGGTGGATCCCTGAGCACTGAGCTCTTCCTTAGCAGGCCTAGCTTTCACCCTCTACTTGCTCTAAGGAGAGCTGTTTCACTGATTGAACCTGACGGTGCTCAACAGCTCCATTACAAAGGATAAAAGATTGTCTTTAGCAAGAAAGAGAGAGGAAGAGACAGGAACTAGAGTCTTTAATCAGAAACCTGAATTAACCTTCCCAGAAGGGAATCCATGTGGACTGTGGCTTTTATTTATAAACCTATTTCTTCCTTCAGGCTTTTTTTATGTACAAAGAGAAGCAAACTGATGGTGAGAGGCAGGATTTTTGGCTGAGAGCATCCACGTAGCTGTGCTGGGGAGTCCAAGTAATGAGAATTAACTGAAACCCCAAAGCATACAACTGTTCTCCCACAAAACAAAGGGGAAATCTCATCAGCATGTGTGGGAGGTGATCCTGCTGAGCTCCAACCAACCTGAACCCTCTTCTCAGGACTTCTGCAAATAGACAGATTAGTTCCCTTTTATTACATTAGAAGGCGGGTGAAAGGGTGATCAGTGGAGAAACTTCATTATGAATTAAAAGAGGGAATGATTCCAAGAAAAAGGTATTTTTCCATATGGATAAAGCAGGGCTATTTGAGACTCATACTGTGTTCCTCTTCCACGGCAATAGCAAAGGCTTTTCATTCCGCTTGTATTTCATGTTTCAAGTGGATTATTTCCCTTCAGTTGATAAGGCTGTAATTCAGTTAGGCCTTGGAGATAGTTATTTCGGTTCTCAAAAGGGTATTTTGCATGGAAGGATCAATTTATGGTTTTTTCTGTTTTATTTTTTAATATAAAACCCATCACCTCGAGCCTGTGGGAATTAGCTGCATTAGCAAGTCCTAACTGGCTAATCACAGAGAGTGAGGGGTAAATTAAACCATGGTGGGATAAAAGCAATACTCTGCCAAACTCCGGCGCGTCGCATAACTCAGTGTGTGATGAAGTCATGTTCTGCTACTGCAGGCAGCTCCCCAGGGGCCCTCTGTCAGCTTAGCAGCTCAGGTAAACCAAGGAAACACTGCAGCAAAGTGGCAGAGAGACAGCAAAAACCTCTCCTGCTCTTCCTTCTGCCAGCACCTCTGCCTGAGGCTGTTCTCAGGAGATGCTTCAAGCGGGATGGATATCTGCACACTCATCTGGACCCTGAGGCCAACAGGGCTCCTGTGACCCACATGGATATTCATGGGTACCCAAAGGAGCTGGAGTGTGAATGTTTGGCTCTCCTGGCTCAGGTCCCTAGGAAGGTGAAATGAAATGTTGGCATCAGATGGTACCTCGCCACCAGTCAGTCAAAGAGCAGCAATGGGGCTGGACCACTGAAACGGTGCTGTGAGGGTGAGTGAGGGTCAGTCCCAGCATGGTTTTGCTCTCCTGGCACAGCAAAGGATTGACTCAGGTCAGGCCCCTGGCAGCAGTATAGATACAGCCCCAAGTGTGGAGACAAAGACAGTTTAACCTCATGGGCATTTCAGTTGGGTCAATAAGCATAATTCTGGGTAATAAGCATAAACACAGACATCTATATGGTGATATATGGAGACACACATGGGTTATACCTGCTCTGTGCTGTGAGAGTGCTCACATTTGGCATTCCTGTCGGCATAAGCCAGTTACTTTGTCACTGTCCCTAGAGACAGGTCAGCCTAAGCCCCACTATCTGCTCCAATCCCTCACAGTCTTTATGGTCAGCCCATCCCACATGATCCAGAGAGAAAATGCCATGGAAGAAGCAGGCTGGGGTTCTGGGCCTCTGATCAGAGATTCACCTAATAAAATCAACAGCAATCTGTCCTTGACTTCAGGCCAGCTTTTCACAGCTCTGTGGCTTATAGCTCCTGCTGACTGAATGACACAGAAGTAAAGATGGAGAAGTGCCAAGGGGGCAGAAGAGACAGCAGGCGCGATGCTGGGCTGAGCTGTGCATGTATGGCACCCCCAGCAACCCATTACCCAGGTCCATGCACCACGAGCCAGGCACTGGGGGCTTGCTCAGACAAGTGGCTCTGTTGATTTGCTTCCGAGGGGCCCTGGAAGAGCAAAGCAGCTTCGTGATTCCTCTTTACAAGAAGAGCTCTGCAGCGGCAGAGGAATGATCAGAGACTGAAGCGCTTGGAGGGAGCACAAAGTGCCATGTGGCTACTTGCTTATTTTTAGAGACCTTGATAACATCACGTCAGAACCCACTTCACTATTCATTTACAGGGTTGTACCCCCTGACAGGAAGGAAAAGGGAAGATTGGCATTCATGGTTTTCAAGGGAAGGATCGCAGCCAGCCTGGCTCCCTAGTCAAGTGTTCCGTATCCTTTTACCACTGCATTTTTCCTATAAGAAGTCTATTAATGCATTAAGTTTCAAGCCTATTTTGCAGAAGCCCTCAATTAAATACCTCTAAGGACAATAGCTCATTAGTCCGAGATTGTTGCTGTCACTCTCTTCATCCCCTCCTGGCTACTTCCATCTTGATTTTGGGGAATTACAGGAGACTCTTCTGAGCTGCATTCAAATCAGACCTTGGGTTAAGAGAAGCACTCAGTGTTAGGCAGGGAAGATGGGCCGGAGGAGCCGTGGCTTGGAATATTAATGTGTTCCATCAGCTCCAGAGAAGACAAGGCTACTCGTGTATGCGCTTGTGACCTGGGGCTTGTGTTCTGGCTCTTCTCCCTGCTCTGAAACTGGCTTCCGAACATCACCCAGCAGCTTGCTCAGGACCATAGCCAAGGACACATGAGATGCCCCTGACCTCTGGAAAATACAAGTGAATTTGTCTTCACTCCTCAAGCTGTGGAAAGTATCACCCGCTTGATGTGAGGTGCTTGGCTCTTCCCGTTTGTGGGAGCAAATCCATGGCAAGGGAGGGTGCTGCAGCTGCACAGAAGCAGGGCAACAGCCAGACAACAGGAAGCCTTTCAATCGGGTCAATGTGAGGTGTTGCAGTGAGATCCCAGTCCCTCCATTGGGTAGGTCACAGATTTAGTCCCATTCTGAGCACCTTAACCAAACGATGCGGGACACTGAGGCACAGACAAAGTCTTTGAAGAGCAATGTCCCCAGAAGCAACCCTGCTCTGCTTGTCTGCTCTGTACTGCCGGTAGCTTGAGGACAGGGCTCTGTCCCGCATGGGCACTGCAGAGTTTCTCTGGCTGAGCTCTGGGTTTCTCTCCTGTATTTCCTTGTATAAAGGCAGCTCAAACGTAGCCTGTGCGTTCTCTGTGTGACCACAAAGATCACAGGACCCTACTTCTGGAGCAGGGGTAACAGCATCTGCCCTTGGATGTCTGAATGCATGTGGGGCGAGGGTGGGCTTGGAAGCGGTATGCAAGGCTATCTATGTGCTAGGGAGAAGCGTCCCTTTTAATGAATGCTTATGTGCTCCAGGAAGGGCAAAAGCAGCAAAACTGCTTTTACAAATGACAAGGTGATTTCCCCCCCACCACCTACGAGAGACTGGGCAAACTGGTGTCAATACCAGGCTCTGGAGGAAGCTCGCCTCGCATGCAAAGTACCTGTGCTGCCTAAATCTGCTTCCAGCAAAGCCTGCCGAGCACCCAACATGCCAATGGAATAAGCTGGCTGTGAAGAAGGCACCACTCGGAGCCTGGCCCTGCCCTTCCTCACCCCTCACAGCGTGCGTGTGAGTCTGGGGGTGTTCTAAAGGGTACGAGCCATCACCCCAGCTCCTGCGGGTTCCTGGGTGACTCACAGAATGGCATCCATTAGTCTATTTGACATAAATACTGGTTTCGGGTTCATACGTTTAACTTAATGAAGCATTAATTTTCAGGCTAAGAACTCCTGAAGAATGTATGTTTTCTCCCAGTGAGCTGAAGTGAGGAGGGGATTAATAACAGGCTTGAAGAAGCAAGCTAAGGAAATAAATCTAAGATACTCCTCTGTGCAGGTTATGGAGCATGCTTGGATTGATCCAAGTAAAGGCAATCATTTCTGACAGTATGGAGAAACATAAAACCCATTCTCCTTGCCTGCACATCTCACTTCCTCCTGTCAGTGGCTATCTTCTTCCTCTCACGCTTCTCTCCCAACCCCATGAAATGTCTGACTTCAGTAAAGCAACATTACAAGATTTCTCTGAGGGATTTAGAGGATACATTGAGTGGATCCAGACCTATGCATTAGCAACAGAAGGATTTTCCCAACCCTTCTCCAAAGGAATAACGTGGGATATCACTAATGTACAAGGATATACCTCAGTATCTTCCCATACAGGAGAGGGCTTTGCACTGTGTTCCCTCTCCTCCCTGGCTGGATGCAATGCACATGATCTGCACATGGACAACACAGACCAGTGCATCCCCCCTGGCCGTGGCCCTAAACCAGATGTGTCGAACTCCGCACTAGCTCCTTTTGATATTCAGTATAGGCAACAGATAGAAAAGGGTGTTCCCTTAAGACTAATTCTTAACATTACAAAGAGATTAGACTATAAAAGCTGGGGGGTTAACAGGGCCTGTTTAAGGTGTCCCATCCCAGCTCCATTGGCAGCAATCCTCCACCTTGGCCAAAGGAATACCCTGGAAAATTAACAGCCAGGAGTGTGGTGCTGCTAGTGCGGCTCCTGCAGCTTCTCCTGCGGCACAGGAGCTGATAGGAAGATGTTTCTGATGTCTCACTACCCACGGCTCAGCCCCACTTTCGGATGCTGCAGGCTCTGGTATCTGCACAGCACCCACAGTAAGCACACACCTTCCTCCCACCGTGCTCTGACTGTAAATCTGAGCGGCATTCAGTGGGATGCAGATGTTGCGGGTGCTCTGAATCTCACCTGACATCATATACTTCTTTCAGTGCTCGGTCTGGAATACGGTGCTGCTCCAGGACCCATGTACAGGGACACAGAGTGGCTCTGGGCTTCACCAAGTATTTATAGCTTCTGTCTGACAAGGCTGATCCCCCATGAAAAGCATCTGTTGTCTCTCATTCCCATTAAAACCTAGAATACCAGTTTAGCTGTAGCTGTGTTACTAATAGGCAGCCAAAGCTGGACCCGAGACGGGATTAATCTCAGTTAAACGTATCTCAAACAGGGGAATGTGATCCTCGGGTCTTTGTGCTCTACTAAATTACTTACCTCAGATGTGGAGTTTAGGATTTATTTCAATGCCACTGACAAGCAACTCCTAGTTCTGCTACCATGACAATGCAAGGGTGGGAAGTGCCCTGGATCAGCTTGCTGCACTAGCTGACCTCTCACCCTCAAGAGACATGACTGTATTGGATTTAACCTCCCTCTGCTTTTTGACCAGGCTATGAACCCACAGGAATTCCCCCTCACTGCAGCAGCGACTCAACAGTTATCACTCTCCTATTAATACTTGCAAGGATTTATCTTTTTTTTCTGTTCAAAACCTTCTCATTCCTAATATGCCACAATTTTTGATGAATTTCAGCTATTTTCTTTAATGTCTTAGCCCAAATGAGGTAACTCCTCAAGCTTGTAAGGAGTTTCCTTTAATATATGAAAACGGAACTAAGAAACAAATGTATGGATGAAGCGGAGCCAGCTCAGACTGAATGTCCAACTTGTCCATCTCCTGCTGCTGCCTTTGCAAGGTCCAGATGTCTGCAGAAGTCCTGCCAAGAATCTTTAAATGGGACCAAAACTCCAAAGAGATCCCAGAGGATTTGCTGCAAGGGAAGGAGATTTTTGTGGATAGCGCTGAGGACATAAGGTGCAAACCCCCTCTCCCTTAGGATGTCTTCTAATGAGATATTTTGCTTTCCAGTGCATTGCATTCTTAAGTCTGAGTTTTCTTCCCTTAAAATGTCAGGTTATTTGGAGAGAAACAAGCAGTGAGGCTGCTTCAGTCTGCAAAACTAACTGCAGAATGCAGCCAAAGGCTTCTGAGGGTGAACAGCATCAATATTAATACAGTTATATGACACAGATACAGAAAACATACTTCTGAAATGGAATCCAATAGAATTTGCCCGATACAGAAATCATTGCAGTTAACCTGCCATGGATAAATGCTATTTTTATTATCTTACTGAAACAAAGATCATAGAATCATAGAATAGTTTGGGTTGGAAAGGACCTTAAGATCATCCAGTTCCAAACCCCCTGCCATAACCAGGGACACCTCACACTAAAGCATGGCACCCAAGGCTTCATCCAACCTGGCCTTCAACGCTGCCAGGGATGGAGCACTCACAACCTCCCTGGCCAACCCATTCCAGTGCCTCAGCACCCTCACAGCAAAGAATTTCTTCCTTAGATCCAATCTAAACCTCCCCTGTTTCAGTTTGAACCCGTTACCCCTTTGAGAATAGTCACACCGAGGGGTCACAAGCTAGGGACACCTCCCACTACCCAATGCACAGGCTGACACTGCCACGTCTGCATCACCATCAACTCCCTGTCTGTAGAAACGCCATCAACCTGTTCTGTGGCATCCTGATTCCCTCTGAATTTCTCTGGAACTAAAATGCAGAGTAAGAGCAGTGACCTTTGCTACGAACAAAGATCCACCTGTTGGGATGCAGTGAGTGTGCTTCAACATTGGTTTTTTACAGTGGTTCTTGGAGAACGCGAGGTCTGACGGAGCAGTTTTACCACTGACTTCCTGAACTCAGGAATGCTCTCCTGGAATTCAGTATTAACCACAGAACCTTTTAGTGAAGCTGGCCTGACTCCTGGCTCAGAAACATGAATAATGCATGGAGAACCTGAAACTTGACATGAAACTTCCCTCTGCTCAAAGCTACAGTCCCATGGAGATCCAGGCATGAAGGATAGGCTTTCATCTGTGAATCACCTGCTCTGATAACACACCCTTCCTGCAATCCATGGCTGCCTGTCTCACTCATCTTTGTTCAAGCTAATTTAGCCTCTGGCACTCACCAAGCTCCCGTGTTCCCCTGACCTACCGCAGTAGAAGCCTTGTCTTTCCTACCTTGCAGTGCAACTGTCAATAAACAAGCTCCCTGTGAGCGCCAGACACTTCCATCAGCGTTACCTGCCTGTTGCTAATTAGATTTATGCAGGTTTGCTTCTGCTCAGCAATCCTTAAATATCGAGTTCCGTATCTTTTGGTCCCAAGGCATCTAAGTGGGAACCTGACAGTCAACAGGATACAATCTGGTGAGTTTGAATGCATTTCAAACACTGCAGCGTCGCCAGGAATCCATCTGTCAAGTGAGCATCTCTGCCTTTCAGTTCAAACTGGTTTTGCCATAGACTTATCAGAAATTAAAAACGTGTTTCTGCTTTTTTAGAGCAAGGAGAGAATAAAGTCTTCCTGATCGCCTGATTTATCGCTGGACTTCTTACAGGAGGAATCAATAGAAAGAAGTGTATGAGTGTTGGTTTGGACAGTTTGTGGATTGATGGGATTTGCATTAGAGAGACAAGAAGCAGGTCAGGAAAGAGGAAATTCTGGTACCAAAAAAAAAAGATGCCCAAGAAACCTTTCAGTCTTTCTTGGATGTTTTCCAGCTGAGCATCTCCAAGTGTTTCATCATTTCTAGACAAAGGATGTGTCTAATCTCCAGTCACAGAGCTTAACGAATCAATAGTGTTCTAGCTCTCTGCCAGAGCTCAGTGTGGGCTGATTTACCCCCCTCAGGCTCCCAACAGCCACAGGAGTGGGTGCGTATCTTAAACTTAACACACAGAGGAAGGCCAGCATACGACTTCATCTTTATCACGACTCCTTGTGTGACACTGGTGTAACTGCCTGGTCCAGGCTTGTTGCTGGGGTGGATCCAGACTGCAAAGAGCCGGAGCTGCGCTAAAGTAACACCTATGTACAGCAAGGTCAGAAGGGAGCTGTGACCTCTGCTAGGGCTTCACCAGTAGCCCCAGTTCTTCCAAATATATATATTAAGGAGCAAAAAACCCGAGCTGTGCAAATTTGATTGTAGACCATGCGACTGTATCTCCATTAATCGGCATGCACATCTGGGTAAACGTACACGGTGTTATAGCAAGGGAAGCATTAATTCAGCTATGGCTCTTCATACAGAAAAAGAAGCAGCTCCTATTTGCTGCCTCAATGGTAGACAAAAATGCAATTCTTTCCGATGATATTATACTGGATTACACACTGAACCATATTAACATATTCCCCAGTGGTTTGTGATCTTATAATGGAACTTCTATTACAAATCATCCATGAAAGAGATACTACTGCAGGGGGAAAAAAAACCTTAGAAAGGCTTCAGACTAAGAAAGCAACATGGCATCAGGTAGTTTAAACTGATGTGGTTCACTGGCAGCTTTAGGGGGTCACCACAGGGCAAACAGTGGGACAGGAAAACGAATTACCACTTCTCCTCGCTAGGAACCACTTGTTTGGTGGATGCTCTGCACCCCGTGAAGGGTGTTAGTAAGGGTAAGTTAGTTAGTAAGGGTGTTACCACTGCTTCACTGCATCAGCACTGCACCGTCCAAATGCTTCTTAATGGGTTGATGATCCACCATCCTGGCTTGATCTTTTAGAGATCCAAACAGTCCTGCAGCTGGTGACAGATCCTGCACTGCTGGACAGTATCAGTTTGGCTCATGCAGAGAAGTGGTTATCTGAGCAGACACTGGGTGCTTACATTGGCTTGGGCCCAAGATTTAAGCCGAAGAGGTACTGAACCTCAGTACTGCTCTTGGCAGCTGATGAGTAGACTCTACTGGACCTCAAGGGGTTTGAGTCAAGTCATGTTAACCTAAAAGGCAGCTGTAATTACCACGGAAAGAAACTGAGCTCAGCCAGAGCTGTTTTCCTTGAAATCTGCTGTGATACCTTCATCGCATCTATTTAATTTAACTTTAATAAGAATGTTAGTATAGGTTAAACAAATACCGGAGCACCGTTGAAGACAACAATGTGCTGCACTATGTAACTGTGCTGGAGAAGATAATTACCTATTATGTTGTAAACCTCAAACATGTTTTTAATAATCGTTGTTTAAATAACATACATTAACTGCCTTATTAAAAATTAACCTTTGAGAATCACAATTTACTACAGCAACACGTGCACATGTGGAAACCCAGAAGGTGGGAGCAGTGTCTAGTGGTGGAATCTGCAAGTTAATGAGCCTTTGATTCTTTTCAGGGCTCAGCCACAGCCTCTCTCTGTGATCTGGATAATTTGACTTTCTACGTTACCCTAATGCTATTCTTTCCATTTCTGAATGAGCAGTAACAGCAGCTATGAGTAGAATGGAGTGTATATGTTATGAGTCTGTTCTGGTCCTTCACAAGAGCAGACCAGTTGTTCCTGACGCAGAGGACACCCTGTGAACAGCAAGAATGGGTTGAGGAGGGAGGGAGAGACAGCTCTACACCTAGTACTGCCCACCTGAGGCAGAGAACTAAAGGAGTCCAGCCCATGAGAAGTTGCATCATTAAAGCTGAGCCACAGGATAATGACCTCTGTGATCATTTGAAGGTTCAGAGTGGTCTTTGAGATGTCTGCTTCCCCCTCTGGAAGCTGGAGCTCTGACCTATGCATCAGATGTGAGCTTTGTCATGCCAAGAGGAACCCCACGCTCTCGAAAGAAACTCAGCTCATTTCCTTCTTCTTATCTTGCCCCGCTACTCAGCAGGAATAGTTTTCTGAAACAAGCACAGTAATACTCTACCCTGGACACCCCACAGCAAGATACTCATCATCATTCCTGGAAAGAGCTGAGCCTCCCCATCCGAAGCGAAATGCTGCCTCCCAGGAGGTCATCCTGAGACCCCCAGTTTGCATACTTTAAATCAGTATAGTTGATGAAGCACCTCCTTATCCACAGCATCGCCTGGGGCACCGCATCCACCAGATCAAGAGCCCTTGGAGACGATAAAAACCCTCCAGCATTGCTGGGAAGAAGATGTGACCCTTTGATTTCCCCGCAGGATACATGTTCAGCATGAGGCAAATGTGTCAGCAGAGCCATTGAACTATGAACACTCCTGCCTTGCAGGAGGCTGTCCCACGCCATGCAAACGTTCTCTGATTAGTTTGTAATGAAAAACAAGTTTGCACCAAAACTGGAATGATATTGTCAGCAGTTCATTAGCACTTGTCAAACAGAGCCCACGAGCTCTGCAGCGAGGAGTTCATTCTCATGCAGGTTGGGAAAGCCGCCTTCCTTCGCCCTGGATGAGTGAGCCTCTTTTTGTCAAGAGATGTGTATTGTTTGAACCGCTCTCAGTGGATCCTGGGATTTAAATGAGCTTTTGATTTCCTGGAAGATGACAGGCTCGGTGTTTTTAAAGTGGCTCATCCGAAGATCAGACAGCACAATAGTGAATATATCCTAATGAGTGTTTACACTGATTGAACACTTTTTATCCCCAGGTATTTCAGAAAGCCTTTGTAGCTGTGGGTCTACCGGTGGATACAATAAAGTATTAGCTGAATGGCTCTATGAAATGTGTTTCAGGGAACACAGGTTTTGGCACACCTGACGTATCTTCATTCCTTCCCTTTAGGGATTAAAAAGATCATCAGAACGTTTCAGCATGTTGGTTCTTTTGCAAGTTCATTTGGAATCCTTTGAAACAGAAGCAGCTTGTGAATTTGGATGCTCCTGCTGAAACTGCTCACGTTTTGTAAACAGCCCTTCTCTTGGCTTTTAGAAGTGACTATGGAAGACTGTCAAAAGAGTAATTGCTCCTCAGCAGGAGAGGGTGACTGTTTACAGAGCCACAGGCTGAGTACCGCAGTACCTCCCTGCTGATGCACTTGTTAAGACTCTCCTGGGAAGAAGCTGCTCTCCCAGCTCCTGCTGACTACCTCAGCACAGGAGACTGCTCCATTTATGTGAGCACAGCCTGCACTGAGGCCATTTCCCCACTGACAGAGCCTGGGGGAGCTGCACATTTTGCACACTAATCCACGAATCTCTTGGCTCCATTGCTGATGTTCACACACTCACTGCAATCCAAACCGTACCTTTGACATCTCCTCCTGAGAGGATGCTGTGGCACCATGATTTTGCAGCGCCTGATGATGTGGCCATGCAGCCAAGCCACCACATGGCAATAAAGGAAAAAGTGGCAGAAGAAACAAACCAAATAGCCCACTGTTAACTACAGACTATGAAGATTACCCTCACGCTGCCAGAGTGGCCCTCATAGAGGATATCTGTTGTTTCTTTCTGGCAGCCTCTATTGTCTTGCTGGTCCAGTTTCCTTTGTCTGATTAGGGCTGTAAATGCACTCATTTAACTGAAGGATTCATGCAGCCTGCATCTGTTAAGTATCTCCCCATTAAGCAGATGACACTCCTGCTTTGCATAAGGCAGGAATTCCTTTATCTGTCATAATTAAAGGAAGC
The DNA here is from genome assembly GCA_002631895.1 of Agapornis roseicollis. Taxonomy (NCBI): domain Eukaryota; kingdom Metazoa; phylum Chordata; class Aves; order Psittaciformes; family Psittacidae; genus Agapornis; species Agapornis roseicollis. The sequence goes on along the minus strand of NDXB01007124.1, from coordinate 26,703 downwards.
AGCACTTTCGAGATGCACCTATAAATTCTTGTATTCATTTAAGTCACAAACAGCGTCAGCACAATGGACAGACTGTGTCTAGGGCTGGGAAAATAAAACTGCCACGTGGTATTGATTTAAGTGTCATCCACCCATCCACACAGTTCAAAAACCAGAGTGTATCTGTGTTAGCACAGCCATTGATAAATGCAAGAGTTAAGGAGATGGTGTGAAGCAGAGGAGAAAGAAGAGCTGACAATGTTAGAGACTTAAATCCATTATCTTTTGGCCTAGGGAAAGGAAAACAGGCATGCAGTCCAGTCTGTCCTGATTTATGATGCTGCCCAAGTCCATCTGTCCTTCAAAGACTTGTCCATTCCATCTGCATCTCCTCAGTCAGAAGATGGAGTGTCAGACCAACGCACTGAGACAGAGGCCCAGCAGGCACAGACAGGATTATCTCTGCATGGGCAGTGCCAAGTGCTCATAGACACTGGTCAGCAACCTGTTCCTGCACATGGCAACAGGGAGGCCACACAACTGGAACTAATGCACTGAAGAAGCAGCTTGTGAGTTTCTGCCTGGCCAAACTTAGGAGCAGAAGACAAAAAAGAGGTTGTAGTCCCATGTGTTGGCAGCTCAGGAAGCGTTTGGTGCTTTAAATGAGGCTGCAGATCCAGAAGCCCTGTGACTGCTACCAGAGGAGGCCACAAAGACAGCCAAAGGGCAAGGGCTGAGAGAGCTGGGCTGGTTCAGCCTGGAGAAGAGAAGGCTCCTTAGGGGAAAACCTGAGAGCAGCTCCAGTGCCTAAAGGGGCTCCAGGAAACCTGGAGAGGAGCTCTGGAGAAGGGCCTGCAGGGACAGGCCAAGGGGAATGGCTTGAACCTGCCAGAACAGGGGAGACTGAGCTGAGCTCTTAGGCACAAGCTCTTCCCTGTGAGGGTGCTGAGGCGCTGGCACAGGGTGCCCAGAGAAGCTGTGGCTGC
>NDXB01007124.1:0-25699 GCA_002631895.1 Agapornis roseicollis | reverse complement strand
AAGCTCTTCCCTGGGAGGGTGCTGAGGCGCTGGCACAGGCAGGGTGCCCAGAGAAGCTGTGGCTGCACCATCCCTGGCAGTGCTCAAGGCCAGGTTGGACACAGGGGCTTGGAGCAAGCTGCTCCAGTGGAAGGGGTCCCTGCCCGTGGCAGGGGTTGGAACGGCTTTAAAGTTCCTTCCAACCCAAACCACTCCATGATTTTACTGCATTGCTGAGTTTCTGGCCTTCGTTACTGTGCAGGGGAATAAACCCTGCAGATAACCTGATGGCTCAAATGAAGAGACTAAATTCTAATGGTGAAGCAGGTGGAGGGTTCAGTTCATTTCCTTTGCATCCCTGATGCATGGACAGAACAAAATGGGTCCTATGCTCCAAGAACAACCTATGCTCCAAGGCTGAGAGCCAGGCTGCAGAGGGGCTCTGCTGAAGACTGGGTCCTGGTTACACCCTTGTGTTCATGACTGATGGAGAGCTGGGAACAGCAGCACACCCATCCTGGCAGCTCTCTATCCTGAAGGTCCAGGCTGGAACATGTAGGATGCACCACCTCTGTGAGAGAACTTTCCAGCACACTAATGCTGTCTATTCTTACACATGGACAAAGTGGAAAGACAAACAGAGAAGAAACAGAGCAACATTGAGAATGAAAAGCACTGAACAATAAATTCTCTTATTTCCTAATTCTATCTCAATGCTACCGACTGCCATTTTCTCCATTGTGCTGTAATTTCCCTTAATGCAGAGCAAGGTTCTAATCATTTGATGTAATTGGAAATATTGTTTCTTTGGCTCCATACAAAAGGTGCTGCAGGTATTTGTGCTTGGGTTGGGTTTTTTCCCTTTCCCAGCATGTTTTTATGAAAATCATGCCTTTATAATAGCATCCTTAAACAAAAAAAAGAGAGGAGCATTAAAGGATCAGCCCAATGCTCATTAGAGAGAGATAATGGGAGTGGAGCCATTCAGCCAATTTACTTTGTAACTAAAGGTTGCACTGAGCAGTTTCAGCGTGATGCCGCACAGAGGAAAACTCTTGCTGTACCTCCCTTCCTGCCCTCCTGTAGCTGATGCTGCTGGGGTGGTTTCCAGTCACTTCTCCCATCTAAAGCAAAGCCCTCTGAGAACAGCCACCCCCCATGTCAAGTGAAATGCTCTATTTCAACAACAGTGCAGGGCTATAATTAAAGATAGTGCAGTTGCTCAGTCAGCCATGCCCTGCACTGCAGTCCCAATGTGAGAGACGCTTTCCCCAGGCCTGGATGAGAATGGCACACAAGTCTCTTCCTCTCTCTCCATCATGTGGAGGGGCCCTTGGAACATACAGCTCAATGCCTCACACTGTTCTTCCTTTGTATTTTTGCATTAAGAGTATTTTTTCCTCATTTTACAAGTTTGGAAACAGCCAAATGACAGTGTCCTGGAGAATCACATCTCTCCCCTCTTCATCTTTTAGGGTACGATCTCTTCCCTGCATCTCTGCCAAGAACTTCATTCACTTAAGTGTAAACAGAATGCTTAGAAAGGATAAAAATCCCACAGGACTGAACCAAACCAGGGCATCATCCATCCATCCATCCATGCCTCCATCCATCCCTGTTTTCATTTTGGCTGTGGATAAACTCCAACCTCCTTTCTTACCTAGAAAGTTGCAGCAATTCACCTTGGAAGCCAACCCTTCCGCTGGTGTAAGACACTGCCATCAAAAGCACTCTGTGCATTTACCCTCGCTGAAGTTGCGCTTTGCTGAAGGCCACAGCAGACATGAGGTAACTGCACTGAGAAGTGAATCACAGAAATGCCCCCTTTTGGTTTGCTGACAACTTTAAAATCATGCTTTTCATGTGTGTAATTGCTCATCCTTTGAACTCCGCTTTATTAGAACTGTGACATGCACGTTAAAAATGAGATTATAAATAAAGGGAGGAGAAACACAAGGTAATTGCCACATAATGCAGTGACTTGGGAAGGGAAATAGCTCGTGTTTGTTGGTGGTGCTGATGAATGGGGTATAAAGCTTCTCTAAGGGGCAAAGAAACGGAAGATCTTTAGTGTTTGATTCCTGTATCATGCTCCTGACCACACCATTCCGGCAGGAGAAGCCAGAGCCCAGACCTGACCCCACACTCTTGTGGATGCTGAGTCCAGTTAGTGCATGGTTACAAGACCACAGTCACAGGGGGACCAATCTAAGAAGCACTGATGTCACTTACACAAATTCAGGAGTAGATGCAACTTGCCAGGGTAGCCTCCAGACTCCACACAAGAGAGCTTAACCCCACTGCTCACACACCGGCTGATCAGAGGTAATAGGATGACAGGAAAAGATGGTGTAAGAAAAAGGAAAGCTGACAGGGCTATTTGAGGTTTGTCCTCCCTTCTGAAGCGTTACGAATGCTTTTCACAACGTTTATGAAGTATCAAATGGGGATGGTGGTGACTGCTGCTCAGGATAGAGTCATTCAAACAGATTCAGGCCATTTCTCCTGTCATCCTAATTACTGCTGTAATAAACGGGATGCAGGGAGAAAAAAGGCACAAAAGTGGCTAATCTGACAAGCCTTTTCTTTCAGTTCTAAGTCCCTCAAAATCCAGCTCTCGGGATTTACATGGTTTAGTAACAGCGTGTCCTCCAAAGTGGAACAAAAGTATTAACCATTCAGGATAAATCTCATGCTGAGCCAGCTGTGCTGAAGGCCTCTGTTACATCTGAGCATCAGCACGGAGACAGGCCACCCAGCAGAGCCTGCAGAGAAGCACCCCTTCCAGGAGGAAGAGCGCTCTGCAGCCCTTCATATGGGCTGGTTCTTCTGTGACCACTGAGATGCTCAGATGAGGTGGAACTGGATGAGCTTTAAGGTCCTTTCCAACCCAAACCAAGCTGGGAATCTATGATTCAGAATTCTATGATGAAGGAAATTGGTCCTTAATTATAGAATTGAGCCCTTGGTTAATCTCAAACTGGCCTTCATCCCCAGGCAAGCTGTGCCTGTAGGGCCAGAATCCCACGAAATGCCATGGTGCCCTGAGCAGGAAAAGCAGTGTTTGCCAGAGTAGCACTGTATTTAGCCCTCCTGCTATCAAAGCCGCGGCTGTACTTGTGTTTAGTTTGTAATTTGTATGCTGACTTTACTACACGCTTCGCTCCACGTGTGTGTTGGCAAAGCTCCTGCACTGCAGTTATTAAACTCTGATACATGTGTAGGTGTATAATTGCAGAGAGGAGGTTTTTTTAATAATGTATTTTGATCCATCTACAAATCTGGAGCCCCATTACCTGCAATTACCGTGTGCTTATCCAAGCAAGTGTGTTGTTTCCCCCCCTGCTGAAGAACATGAGCTTCCTATTCATGGCACAGCTCCAGTGCTGCTCAACTCGCAACTGTGTGCTCCACACCACCAATTACCCAAAGGATGTTTACGCAAGTGGCAAAACCAACACGCATACACACACAGACAGAGCTTAAGACATCATTAAATCCAGAGCGGGGAGATTATCTCAAGCCATTGTGTGAGCACTGAAGATGAACAGAATCACACTGAAGCCACAGAATGTCAAGGGCAGAGTTCTTGTCCAGTCCTGCAGTGGTTTGTTTGGTCGGAAGGCCAAAACCTGATACTAAAGCAAACTCTCTTGGTTCTCTGATTAGCTTTCATAGTTGTGTTGCAAGCTTGCTGGGTGACTCCAAGGACTCTGCAGATTATCAGTTATCATTTGTGGAGAACAGAAATAGCAGATTGATTTTTTCCCCTCAGATTGACTTTTTTTTCCCCTCAGATCAGATCTACTATAGGTCAGTTCTGATTTTCCAGTTCCTTTGTTTTAACTGCCACGGGCAGGGACCCCTTCCACTGGAGCAGCTTGCTCCAAGCCCCTGTGTCCAACCTGGCCTCCAACACTGCCAGGGATGGGGCAGCCACAGCTTCTCTGGACACCCTGTGCCAGCGCCTCAGCACCCTCACAGGGAAGAGCTTGTGCCTTATATCCAACCTCAGCTTCCCCTGTTTAAGTCTGAATGCATCTCCCCTTGCCCTATTACTAAGGTCCTATAGGACAGGAAGGGAAGGGAGAAGGAGAATGCCCCAAAAAATATGTCCTAAACTTGTGCAAGTCTATTCCCGAGTGCCTTCTCAGTGTGCCACGGTTCCTATTTTTATCCAGCAAGTTCATGAACTGCTGCCTTCACCAGGGATTCTGATTCCCATTGGGATGAAATATTGACAGTCTGGTGCATTTGAATTGCAACACTATCCAGAGTTGGATTTCAAGTGATTATCTGAAATATAATTGACCGTGACATCCATATGCCAACCAGGTACCAGTCGGGAATGACTGGAGCGGGCTCCGTAGGAAGCCCATTATTGCATTTGCATTTGTAGGAAAAGAAGCGAACTCTGTTCTTGCAACAATTTACTGTTTCTTTGTTACCTTTCTAAATGTTGCCCCTGTCAAATAATGCAGATGCAATGCATCACTCTTCTATATGTATACATTTTATACTTCATTCTTATTGCTCCTGTTATTTGCCAGCTATTTTCTTCTTCTTTAACCCTTCTGCTCTGAACACAGACTATAAAAAACCAGGGCTTGTAATTTTTCATGTCTTTTTTTATTCAAATTGTTCTGAGAAGCAAAATGGTTGTGATTATGCCTGAATGTGCTCTTTTTTTTTCTGTTTGGAAGAAAACCTCTTTCACAATAGCAGCGAGGATGGAGAGGCTGAAATTGCATTCCTCTGCAAAGTGGCACTGGAATTTTAACAATGATTTTCCAGCAGGAAAGCTTACGGGATCATATCAAATGAATTTTGCCATCAGAAGAAGAGATCTGTCTTCAGGTAGGGAAAATAGATTTTAATTTGACAGAAGGCTTCAAGGGACTTGGACAGAATTCATTTTGTGGCAGAGATGAGGTAGGTCTCAGATAAAACCGTATTTCCTCACAAGAACACCGTTGCCTATTTGACATACTGTGCTTTGGACCCAGATGGGATTTGGTGGAACTGACAGGTGTTTTCTTGCCAAACTGGGTCACTGGCTCTGGTTAGAAAAACCCCAGTCTCCTGCTCAAGGCCAGGAAACACTAACAGGACAGTCCTTTCAAATAGGGATGCACATGGGGTATCACCAACACTTTTTGGTGTTGATGTTTTGCACCATCCTTGTCACTCCACAGTGATCACTCTGACTATGAATGAGAAAGCAGCTCATCTTCTGCCTTGGGTTTTCCAGAGGGAACAGCCTGTGCAGCAAGCGCTGGATAAGAGACTGGTCCTCAACAGGCTGTGGGGCACGAGGTGTCTGTTCCCAATAAGCTGCCAGCTCCCTGCTTCTAATGGCAACTTCCACATGCTCAGTGTGATCAGTTCCAGCCAGACTCATGCCTGCGCTCCATGGAATGGCTGCCTCCTGCTAAAACACAGGCTGAACTGCTCAGGAGGAGACAGGGAGTCAACACTCTTCTGCTTTCAACAAATGTCAGCTATTGCAGAGACCATGATGAACATGCCCCTTCCATCCCTCACTGGAGCTGTCACTGCACCTCCCTATGCACCTGCCTTGTGTTGTCTTTGCTGTTTCCCTCTGGTTTAATTCTTTTTCCCTTTTCTTTTTTCCCCCCTTTCTTTTTGTGCTTTCAAGAGCCTCATCGAGCTAATTCCGTCCTTCTGCTTCACTTTCATTTGGAGAGGGAATGAGAGAAGCGTGGGTTCATCCTCTGAATCTCTGAACTAAGCTTGTCTCCGGTTCGAGGGATGGGAGGGATAAATCACCTCCTCCATTGCTGGGGGTTCTGACGGGACCAGGGAAGTATTTTTCAACAAAGAAACAAAAAGATTCCATATTTATCTAATGAATAAATCACCCTTTGTGCATAAACAGACTTCACCATGGCTATGGGACAATATTTACAGCATCTAGGCCAGAGAATAGCAAGCTGATCAATGAATCCTTATGGACAGGATCCCCAAAGCAGGAATGAGAGAACAGCAGATATTTCACAGGAAAACTCAACAGCATCACAGTGACTTTCATGAGCTTTTATGTATTTGGACTGGCACACTGAAACTTCCAGGGGGAATCTTCCAGTTCCAGGTCGCAGTGTATGTGATCCTGAGTGCTACTGCTACTTGTGAAAGGCTCCTGGCAGCAGATCAGTGGCAGAACTAAGGGACACCTCACCAGTAAAGAAAGTAACCCAGCAATGGAGGGTCAGAGGCTGTGAGCCCTAAGGACATTAGAATGGGGGAAGACTCTTACATGACTGCAAGTGGAAGTGCCACCCAACCATCTCCAGGTGCTGGTGATGGGAATAAGCACATCTGCCACCGACACTGAGCTGTGCCAAGCCTTGGCCATAGGGACCTCTGGCCTACACCTGGAGGAACATGTGAAGATCAAGAACCCATGGAAATGTGACATGCTAGAAGCCCAAGTTGGCTTCTGAGTGATGCTGGATGCTTTCATCTCCTTGTCTGGTGGGGCTATCAAATGGGGTAAGTTCAGAATTGTTCTATACCTGATAGCAGTGCAAATTTACATCAGCTCAATGTGGCCTATGAGCAGCATGCGTTCCCTTCGGAGGAGGCATTCAATAGTACTGAGGACTGGGGTCTTGGAGGAGTGAAGGCAAAAGTCAAGAGGAGCTCCACTGGCTGCTGTGAGTTCAACTGCTTCATAAAGAGGGCTGCAGCCACACACAGAAAGAGGACAACTAATGCAAATTTCAATTCCTCGCTTGTCAGTGGTGAAGAAAGGAGAGAAAAGAGGTTGGTGATGACTGAAGGAGACTTGAGAGCAAAGGCTGAGGCACCAGCCCCTTGTCTGCAGCAGATTAGCTTGGCAGCTGGGCACTGCTCAGCCTTGATGAAAGGAGAGCTCCAAATCAATGTGTGCCCCGTTATGCTGCTGAATTGGAATGCAGCAAACGCATGAAATATGAAGTGAAAGTTCAGGCGAGTGCGTGAGCCGAGGGAGCCTCTGCTGGGCTGCAATTAGCTGATTAACAGTCCTCTGCTCAGCTGCATTGGAATCTGTAATCAATGTCACATGGAATGGCCTGTAATGAACCTGTAATGGGATTCTAAACACCCACCATCACTTGCTAGGCACAGACAAGCGTGCGTGTGGAAGGCGATGGGCTCTAAGCAGCAGGAACCAGGTTCTCAGGCAGCACAGACTGGCCAGGCTCTGAGTTCCAAGTGAGGGTCATCATCTCCTTTAGCCTGAGGACACCTCTGCTCTGATCATACACACACTAGTGGAAAGCAAGGAGGCTGCAGAAGCAGTTGACACAGAATTGAAGGTATAAACCTCCCTATTTACATGAAGTGCCTCTTAATTCACACAGGGGTTCATTCTGTGAGGGCTGAATTTGCTTTGATGGAGTCTCTGCAGGAGCAGCCCATGTAACATACAGCTAAGAGGATATTTAAAGGTTTTCTTGCTAATATTCTTTAAATGTGCTTTTCTTACCCCACATCTTCCTTTACTCAGTGTTTCAGTTGTACCAATACAAGTCTGTTCTAGGGACTGCAGTGCAAGCAACCATTGCAACAGTCTGGTTGAAATTCAAACCGAGTTAGAGGGAACAAGAACACTTTATTTCCAACTTGCACTAGTCCAGCAGTCTCGTTCCCAGGCAATCCTCCAGGTGATTCTATTGGCACAAGTGAGCAAGGCCTGCTGGGAGTGACAACCTTTACCCAGGAATGGCCATTCTCTGAGGTGTTCTGCTGCTGGAGAAGCTGCCAGCATCCAGCACCCTCCGACAACACCTATGGCTGTGTTTCTCTCCGTGCGTCACGCTGACCGCACGCACCGATTCGTGTTTCCTTAGAAATCGAAACGACACCAATCAAAACAGACCATCACGCTGCAATATTAATGAAGAGCAAATTGATCCATCTATCCTTCCACCTCACGTTCACCACTGCTTTGGCACCTAAGCAAAGGCATCGCTTATTCCTGTTGCTTCCCATCAGCTCCTGGCTTTTTAAGCAATGCCTTTGGGAACGCTGGTACTGCTGCAGCCATCTGATTAATTAAAAGGGAAAAACAAAAGACAGTAACTTTATTCAGAGGCACAACAGCTTTAGCAATAGAGCCTTATTATTTGTCTATTTTTTTAATTCAGTTCTTCCAGCAAGCCTTCATTTTCATATTAATGTGGCAGGAGAACTCTCCTCTGCTGCCTGCCGCTGGGACCACCATAATTAATGTAGCTAATGTGAAAGTTTAAGGTTCATTAGGTTTGGAATTTAGGCAGGTTTTTAATCAAGCATGTTACAGCAAATCATTAAAAGCTAAACATAATTTGTACAACACCGCAGTGCTGCTGAGCTGTGAGCTGGCTCTGGGGCAGTGGAGGTGGCCCTGAGAAACACTTTGCACCTTTGAGACCTGTCAAATCAATGGGGACAGAAGCAGACAACACAAACTCATCTTCTCTTTTGGCAGGGAACTGAAGCTGGGAAGGGGTCGATTTCCCTAATAATAGTAGCAATTAAGAGGACAGCTCAGTTAAAGTCAACTGTGGCAATGGTGATATCCTCTCCCTGCCATTACCATGTCATTCATATGAGAAGAAGCAGGTCCTCTGCGGAGTCAGGCCCCACATGCTGTTTGCTGGTGTATCCAAGAGCTCAGGTCCACAGTGCAAGAGGTGCTGAGCATTCACAGTTAATATCCCTGCACCAAGGAGTCTACAATCAAAGCAGGCCAGAGAGGTTGAGTAGGGATTGCTGTCCCTACTTCTATAGCGGGAATGAAGCACTTCAGGGGGAGGTCAGACACAATGTGATGCCTTCAGCAAGGTCAGGATGTTCGTAAGCTGAAGGGTTTGGATCATTTTTTCAAGTTCCAGGTGAGCGTGGCACTGAGTGATAACTCTGAAAGACTGTGACAGGATACAGACACACGGCTCCTAAAACATCAGGCTCTGCCAGCATTAATACCAAAGACACACACGGAGGTCTGCAACTGTGAGGAATTCTGTCACCCTGAAAAAATCATAGGCATGTGTGAACCCTTTAGTAGAGTCCTGATAAAAGAGACTTCCATACACCTCCCAATTCCAATTATCTCCCCCTTTTGTTCTCTGCTTTGTTTTACTTAAGCTTCCTTTAAGCTTATAAGGTTATTTTCTTCCTTCTTTTCTTGTCCTTTTTCTTTTCTCTTTAAATAAGAAAGCTCTTGCCGAGCAGGATTTACCAGGCTTCAGCAGCTTCAACTCCATTCCAAGTAAAAACCTTAACACCACAACAAGGCTGAGACAGCTCAATAGGCAATAGCAGGAACAAAGGTTAGAAAGTGGGTGTCACTCAGTTGGAGGTGTCATGAATTAACTTCCAGCTACCCACTGCAATTCCTTCCCCACATGATCCATCAGTGGAGACTCCAGCCCTCACACTCCTCTAGCTCCATGCTGAGATCTAAAATGCCTGGAAAGAGAATGGTTGTGCTGGCTATCAAAAGGGCACTGGAGGAGACATGGTGAAGATTAATGGAACGCCCTCTGAATTTTAAAGGTGAGAGAAGGCAGCCCTGGAGCTAACATCACTGGGAGAGTGTTCAAAGCCAGGCTGGATGGGGCCTGGAGCTACCTACTGGAAGGTGATCTGCCCATGACAGGGATTAGAACTGGATGAGCTTTAAATCCCTTCCAACCCAAAACATTCTATAACTCTATAGCATCCACACAGCGCATCCTTCTGAGGGCTTTAGGCTACTAAGGTGCTTGCTGCTGAATCTGCAGTGGAACTAGTGAGAACCTTCCTCTTGCACACCTTTTCGCTCCCCTTCACAGGCTCAACAGTGCTCCAAGCCCCACAATCTCAGTGCACAGGAGATATCCTGCGGCTTCTCAAACCTGCCTGTGAGGCCTTATCTGATAACCTCCAGTGCCTGATTTTTGTCCTGCATTCTCATACCTGTTTCCAATTGCGTGCTTTGATTCCTTAGGCAGTTTTTGGTGGCAGATGTTAAGTTTCAGTCAAATAGGTTTTGCAACATTTGATCTTCATTTCATCAAGTTGCTTTATTCGTCCCTGTCTCCTGCACATATTGTCATCCATCTGCTGAAACCTGGACCATTTGGATTAGAGTGCAAGTTAAACTCTAAATCTAATTGCATCAGTCCCTTTTGCCACTAGAATTTCTGGGACAATTAACCAGGCACAACAGATAACCCCTGCTTGCACCAGACACTTGGAGTCTTAACGCGTAACATCAGCATTCGGGTTTAGAAGCAAGGTAATTATAATGGGTGGCTAATGCTTAGCATCAGCATTTAGGTTCTATAAGCAGGGTAATTCTAATGGGGTGTGTCTTCATTCTCCACCTACAGCATTTCATCTTTCAAGAGAAGAATGTGAAAGACAAGACATTTAAAGGAAACTTTTTTGCCAGTTCTACTTGTAAGAAAAAGCCTTTATTCCTCATTGCTCCCTCTGCTTCTAAATCTAGACCTTCCCAATACCTTTTAGTGGCCCTGACAACCTGCCTTTTAAACTAGGTTTCTTTCTCACCCAACTCAGAACCAAACATATCGGGCCCTGAGTTTGTTAGAAGCAGATGAGATTTACAAAGGATCTTTCAGAAGCTGACCATGCAGATAACACTGATCTTATTTCATTAGTCCCCTAGAGACCACAGGCCTATTACGTGTTTCTTTAATGCCACAACAAGTTACTTCATGGGTTTAATCCCTGTTTTAGATATACATCACTCATCCACATCACACATTCACCCCCGCTAAGCAGAAAGCCTCTACCTGGCTGTTTGCACGTGGCTCCAACTCCCTACGACAGCAAAGAGAAGCCATAAAGATGTTTGTATGACTCTGGTTTACTTTGTTTGCAAGAAACTAGGAATGCCCTACCAGGTGCATTTCTCCCCAGGCACACACAGCACGTAGGTACAAAGAGAACTATAGGCAGTGATTTAGAGCATACTTTAACCATTTGATACTGTGTTGAGCGTCTGTTCTTTGATGCATACTTCAATATGGCACTTGATGACATGGTTCAGTTGAGGTGTAGGGTATGGGTCGGGCTTGATGATCTTAGAGGTCCCTTTCAACCTGGTAATTCTGTGATACTAAGGAAATTTCACTTCAACAGTCTCTGTAGCATTTCCAAGGTCTTTTGCACTATTAAAGAGGGGAGAATTCCTTAAACTTTGGCAATCTTCTTGTGATCAGTTCCATTGCTTCAATGTTTCTGAAAGAGCAGATTTCTGGAAGGAAAAGATCTGATTCATTATGGGGCACAGATCAGACAGGAGGAATTAGGTCATTTGTCCTGCCACAATGGTTGTTCCACATCTAATTGTACAGTATTAACCTGACTAACAATAAAACACACTTTCTTCTCCTATAATGCTGTGCATACTTAACACTGGAACTCTTCAGTCCACCCAGAAAGATGAAAACACACAATGCCAAGAGCAGGGAAGAGAAAGACTTATGAATCTGAAGGTTATTTTTCTTCTCTCATGTGGGACAACACTAAAAGCCACAATCAGAAAGAATACAGCCCTAAAGAAACACCTTTAAAAGACCTGACCCAAAGCAGATACTTAGTTTGTGGAGCTGCTTGCTGACACACCAGTCAGGAATGTGGCTGGAGCTCACCATGTGTGAGCTAATGTAACAGATACCACCAAGAGGGACAGAAAGGGTGTTCCAGGAGCAAGGGGCAGTGCAGAGGAGCATCTAATGATCTAATCTACTCAGCTCCTCAGCTTGGCACAAATTGCCTTCCTTGAGTGACTTTTTACTGTTCATTACCTATTATCTTCTTCCCAGAGGGAGAGCTGCTTACAGCAAAGTACTTAACAAAGGCATTGGGCCTGAAAGATGTGCTGTGCTGCTGGGTCTGCCTGCCAGAGGATGAGCTGGAGACATCTTCCCCACAGTTAAGCCAAGGTCCTCAAAGGAACTTGGGCCTGAAGACAGCTGGTAACGTTAGAGCAAAGCTGAGCTCCTGCATGACCCCCTTTCCCCCAGCAGACCAGCCCAAACAGCACAGTAATCTGTGACAGGCACCCAGATAAACCTCATGTCCCTGAGCTATTAAGATACCATGAAACAAATACCCAAAGCAAAGGCACACCAGAGAAGCACCTTGCTGAATACATGGGAAGTCAGAAATCTCCTGGCCCAGCACCAAATCTTTAACGGCAAAGACAGCTCTCTTGTGAGGATGCAGAGAGGTGAGAAACTGCTCACAGATGTTAAGACTGGAGGTGGATCAAGTGTCCCTGTCATCTCATGGCAGGATTTCCTCTCTTGTACATTGCATGTGTCACAGGTCTGGTTTTGAATCTGAAACTCTCCAGGTTTTGAAGTGGGAAGGAAGATCCTGGCCTTTTCCTTTCCACATTTCACTACAAAACTCTGTATTTCATTCCCTTTAGAATCTTTTAACTAACTTCCAAACAAATATAGACTGAGCATTATTTTCCTGTAGGGGTTATGAAACGCTTTATAAAATATGAATTAGCATGTACAATGCCATATGTCTTATGCAATTCAAATGCTTTTCACCCTCCTGGGCATAATTACAGGGAAGAAGGAAAAGAGGTTCCTTGAAACCATGCAACAGTTACATCCCAAGCCCCCTGGTGCAAATGAAAGCAATGGTATCACTGTTTCAGTTCTGATATACCCAGAGCAGATCAGACACCAAGTGGCAGAAGCTTTACAAGATGATTCCAGAGTGACATTACCTTGGTAAGGAGCTGCTGTGCGGCACACAGGAACTCAAGTTGGCTATCAAAGCCCTGGCACAGAACACGCACATCTCTCCAACCCAACTCCAGCGTTGTGTCCCTCTCTCACTGGAGGGACATGGATTTGCAAAGTGAGGCAGACTCATCCGAGTTCATTCCTGCTGATTTATTTCGGATCACCCCAGGGCTGCAAGCACAAAACCTGACAAGCAAAACACGCAGTCATTTACTGAAGCCTAGACACCATCCCAGAGTGGAAAGATAATCCTTGGCTTCCTATTAATCCGGCCTGTTCTGGATTGATGAACACTGAAACAAAGGCCCTTCCAGGGCAAGTTCATAGCTTCAGGAGTACAGCAAGGACATACGTCCTTTCCTGTGGAATCACAGGCAGTGTGTGATTTAATCAAGGGGTGGCAGTTCTGAGTGGTGGTTTGAGGGTCAAAGACCCATCTGACACCAAAATAGAAAAACCCTGCCAAAAGGCATTTGTTGTTCATTAGTTTTTACATAGGCTTGGCCATTTTGCTGCTCTGAGTCACCAAGGACAGGAACAAGTGGAAGGACCAAGGTGCTGGAGGCAGAAATCTGAAGCTGCTTTCAAAGACTGCATGAAAACCTGTCCTGGTATCAGTACAAAACACACAGCCTGAGGTCCATAAAACCTGGATTAATGGGAGCAGGGCCAGGCTAGGGTCTGGTCTCAGCCTCTTTTGGTCTTTTGTACCACCCAACCTTTTATTTTGTGAGCAGTGGTAGTCACTGACATTCCCTTCTGTCACTGTATACTGCATCTGATGAAGCTCTGCTGTGATGCCTTTGATATACAAAGGTGTCTGATCTCCTCTCTTCAAGACTTTGATAGCTTCTGCAGCATGTGAAAAAGGCAGAGTTAGGATATGAGGGATCACCACTGCATCTCCAAAAGAAAACGTGTATTTTGTTATTCAAAATTATTCACTTTTCATATTCCCACCCACATTTTGTTTGAACATTTAATTCTTATTATACCTATTCTGTGACTATTCCGAACTTGCCTGATTTGGTCCTACCTAGTAAGAAACAATCACATCTGGGAATCTTGAAGGCTGCTGCTGACAGAACTGTCATCCACTTGTCCTTATGAGTTAAGAGTACTGAGAATGAGACCTAAGCTCTTTAAGTGTGGGCTGCATCAAAAGGAGTGTGACCAGCAGGTCCAAGGAGGTGATCCTGCAAAAGGACTACTGCTGCCTAAGAGCAAACACACAGTGCCCAGCATGCAGCTCCCTGTTACAGAGCACACCTTCATCCTGTATAGAGCCCATGTTTCCCAATGCAAACCAAGACCATAACCAAGATGTGGCAGGAGTTAGAATACATTTGGATGGGGTTGTCTTCACCTGACAATTTATAATGGAGTTTGGCCATTTGGGTTTATTTCAGCTCTATCTGGCAGTTTTGTTACTCTTCTAAATGTCATCAGGTCCAAGGGTCCAATGTAGATTGAAATGAAAAAGATTTACATTCTCAAAGTCCTACAGATCAATCCCATTTATCTCTGTGGTGGTTTGTGCCTCTCCTATAGATACACCCATCTGACAAAGACTCTGGGGTTAACTACATCCTGTCTCAAGATTACAGCCTGCCTTTGGTGGAGTGGTCCAGCCCATCCTCTGGGGCAGAGCACAAATCATTCCTTTCAGCTTTGCCACATTTTTAGCTTGATGTGGAAAGTGTTTTGATAGCCCCTGCACACTTCCCATTACAGAGGCTGCCCATGAAGCTATTCAGTGACTCTGTGCGTCGACTGAATTTTGCTGACATTTCCCCCCTCTCCTTTTAGATGACTGGCACTGCAGTGATGTAGTTTGGAGATGTACATTAAGCGCAGCTGATTGTCAGGCTTGGCTGGGAAATCTGCATTCTTTCAGCTAGAGTTTTGAGGGGTTTACTTTATTTTACTTGATTCTTTAATATCTCCCAACTAACACGAAGCAGCTTTTGAAGAGCTTTGATCTGGAAGACAGATTAAATAAGAATAGACACCTACTAAACACTGCCAGAATAGACTCTGTAGATGCAGTTATTGGATGAAGAATAAGAAAAGGTCAGATTGGTGCTGGCTCTGCAATCAGTGAAACGGGTTTCTTGAAGAGTAAATTATTAAAGGTCCTTTAGCACATCAGGATATTAAATTATTTTACAAGCTCCTGTCCTACATTTGAATGCAATACATGACCAGTCTTTTACCCAGCTATTTGAATGGAAAAAGAAATGTCACCTTTGTCTGAGATTTCCTGCATCCCAAACCAGGCTGTCTGGTGCCAGAACTCCTGCACAAAGCGCCACTGTTGATACCCAGATCAGCTGTGTGCTGGGGGCCTGATGCATTCAGGACACATCTGCTCCACTGAGCTGAGTGTGCTGACTGCCCTCCCAGTTCTCCACCTGAAATGTGGGAGCACTGCTTTATCATGTAATATCTGAGCATGCAGACAAGCTACCGGGGTGAGAATGCACAGGTATTTACAGAGCAGTAGCTGGAGAGCAGAACTATTTGATCTGCATTTGCTTCCAAAACAGGCAGCTTCACCCATTAATCCTGTTGCTTCAAACTGGCCCACTTTTACCCCCTCTTTCCTGAGGGGTGAGGGAGTGTACATGGCCAGGGAGCCTCCAGCTCATCTCAAACGCTGGGATTCGCAGTTTAGGTGGGTTTTGTGGGGTCCTTCTACCATCAGCCGAGATCAGCACTTCCAGGAGGGTAATTCATTCCCTCTTTCTACTACCTGCAGATGGTGCTGTGATCACTCACCTGGACAACATTTAAAGAGCTAAAGTTTGGCTCTGGACTAATGAACGTTGTCATCCCATGACACTGCTCTCTCTGTGCTATTAGCACGTATTTCTATATCCCTAGTGATGACTCAGAGAAAACAGTTCTTCCTCCCCTTGGCAGTGTTCAAGGGCAGGTTGGACACAGGGGCTTGGAGCAAGCTGCTCCAGTGGAAGGGGTCCCTGGCCATGGTAGGGGTTGGAGCTGGAGGAGCTTTAAGGTCCCTTCTAACTCAAATCATTCCATGCTTCTTCCCCTTCTGTCTTTTTCCACATCCAATCTCAAAACTGCTGCACCTGAACCAAGGCTGGCAGATAATACCATCATCCGAGCTGAAACAGTAACATAAACAAGGTTTGCTATAACGACAAAATGACACCTGGAAGAATAAAGCACAACATTGTTCTAATGTCTCTTAGCCAGGTAGATCTTACCTACAATGACTGGGGTTTGTGCAGTGATTAAATATGTAAGGGGATTGTTTCACTTCTTCCTATCTTAACTCCCTTCTTTACTCTGCTGCCTGGATCCATCTCTCAGAAGCAGGTATCTTCTCCTAAGAATGCATCCCCTGGAGCAACTCTTCTGTAGAGCAGTAAGTACTCAAGAACAAGGAAGGGTGTTGGGTATGGGCTGGTGTAACACTCCTGCTGAGCATCCTGGACTGGGGCCAGCATCTTCCATTTTGCTCCAGGGGAGAGTGGAGCTGGGTAAGAGCAAACTGAATTTGACAAACTGTGTTCTTAATTAATTTACATCCAATTAGGATTAATTAATTGCTGACTAAAGTATCAACCCATGTAATTATGTATCAAAATAAATAATCTTAAGCACTAAATGAGGCGGCTGGCTAGAAAGTGGTGAGACACCAGTGTTCACACAGCCCTGCTTCCCGCGGAGCCGGGGCTGCGCTGCTGAAGGGAGGCAAAGCAGGGAGGTGCTTCCACTTGGAAATGGCCTGATTTTCACTCGCAGCTCACAGTGTGTATCCAACACCCTACTGCCTCTCCCCAAAGCGGGAATGATCTGAAGGGCAGGACCAACTCCTTCTCCTTGAGCCACCGAGTCCCCAAAGCACAGAGACAAGGTGACCACTGGATCTTCTGACAACCCCCTGACCTGAGCCAAACCTGATTCGGGAATTACTGCCTTTGCTCTTTGGAGACAGGGGAAGCCTTCTCCAACTGCAAGCAAAACCAGAAGCATTTACACTGAGATGAGTTAACCTTCTGGGTTTTTATAGATGGCAACAAACATGCACTAGGATTTCTCATGCTGGGGGTGTATGGTGGACAGAAGGCTTGTCTCACACAGCCACCTCTCAGTGTGCTATCAGTCTAAGGCAGAGTATAACAATAATGCAATGCAAGAGGCATGTATACAAACAGGGCAACGGGAATAATAGGGAAAGAGCCTCCTCTGGAAGGAATAAAGTAGGAAATGAAACCTCATCTTCGGATGGTTTCCCTATCTAGCTTTAGCACTTCGCTCTCAGCTCCCTGGTAGATACACACTGTTCGACTGAGCAAATTCAGTGTGACACTCACAGAGAAGCTGCTCATGAAAAATGGGGAGATTTTTGTCAGGTTGTATAAATGAATTAGCCAAAGTGACACCGCGTAGGAGACACAACCATCTGAAGGAGAACGAAATAACCTCTTTCTTACAAGGTCTAGATTTCACCTTAAATTCAAATGCCAATTGAAAGTGGCATTGAGGGTAATGGACTTTGTGAGATGTTAAATGAAAAAGCACAGGCAGGATAAATAATCTGGAAGTGCCTGTGTTGTCAATACAGCAACAGTAAAAGCCAAGAGCTGAGAGATGCAGGAGGACAGGAGTGGATGCAGAGCAGTTAAGAAGCTTCTTTTTAATATCTCATAAATGCAAGTTTGAGTCATACTTCAAATGTCTGCTAAAAGGATGACCCCAGCTTAACTTCCTTGCCAGAGCTGGATAGCTAAAACCAATCAGGTCTGACCTAGCCATAGTATTCCTCTGGGACTACTAAACTAAGGTTGCCTTAACACTGCTGTGAAGGGATGGTATCTGATGCCTCTTCTGTGGGGCACAGGCCTCACACTGAGAGGAGCTGGAGGCAGAACAAGGTTGTGGGTTCTTCCCTCAGAGCCCATTTCATGTGCCTGTCCTTATTTGCAAGGATGGACTCCAGTGAGCTGGACAAAGCGAGACTCAATCTCTCAGTCCCTTCAGCCCTGTGACCTTACAGTGATGGAAGCCCAAGATGCCCTTTGCAAACAGCAGACAGTTCACAGCATGCGTGACGATACCCTGGGAGTCAGGAGACCAGCTTTTGCTGCTGTCTCTAAAGCACATCTACTCAGTCTTTCCACCCAGCCACACTACTTCCCTGTTTCCCCTAGAGGCGATGCAAGCAACCTCCATCTGCTGTGTTCTGAGATCCGTGGAAGGAACTCTGTTTGCTTTAAAGCAACAGGACAAATGCAAGGCTGTGCTCTGCTCCTCCTAAACTCAACAGCTCCAACCTTGCCCATGCATTTTGCTCAGCAGTGAATACCACTCTACAGGAATAATGCCTCGTCTGAATGCCTGGTTCTTTCTATGAAATCCGAGTCTATGAAAGGGGAAAAATATGCCTTGAAAATATATTTACATCTAAGTGTTCTGAAGAGCTCTGTTGTAGATAGGAGGAATTTGCGTAGGCCCAGCTCTCCTGACGGTGACCATGTAATCTCCCTGTTATCATCTAAATACCTGCCTAATACTTGTTTAAACAGATCCAAAATTACTCCCAGCTCTCATACAGAAGAGGATGTCATCACTGTTCTACCTAGGTAAATAAGCACTTGAAGCAGAAGAGAAAGGAAACACAGCAAGATCCCCTGTAGTTCCGCCTGAATTAACCACAGGTAGTGTCTGAGTACACTCTCCATTGTGCCTCAGCTGCCGCTCACCTCTGTTTAGCTTCATTTCCTTCTTTCATTGCCTGGGTGCTGCATGTTTTGTCTGATCCACTCAGTCTGCATCCCTGCTTGGTCTGTGCAATTTAGCTTCAGAAAGTCTCCAGAGCGCCTGCTGCGAGGTGGTCCTTGGGTAGTTCATTTTCTTCCTGATTTGGAGTTTGAGTATCACTGCTGCAGACTGCATTGTGTAGTCCATAGCTCTCCAGGCCAGATTTCCAAAGCTATTCAGGCATCTAAGAAGGAGCAGAACAAGCACTGGGCTTCCCAGAACTGCAGGCAAAGCTGAATGCTGCCACCGCACGGCTAAAGGCATTCCTGGACCCAAAGAGACAACGTTATCCTCTAACAGGGAGGGGAAAAAAGGTGCAGGGATGCAAAAGTGTCTCTCAATCCTCTTCTCATCGACAGGAAAAGGCTACAAGAACTTCCTTTCCAAACCCCAGAGGGAATGGCAGAGCCTAGGCTTGCCTTGCACACAGCAGGGCTGCGGCTCCCTGTGATGGGCCTGAAGAGCTCACACAGCCTCAGCATCTTGGCCCTGTGAGGGAGGGGGTTTGAGGGAATCATTCCTTCACTACCAGTTTTTTAGTTCCCTTCTTCACAGAGCAGTCCAGTGCCAGCCCTAAGGTGGGAATTAAGTGCCCAGCATGCTTACATCCTCTGGAAAATCTGTCCCTTTATTTCCTGTCTTGGGTCCCACGTTTTCTGCTTGTATGAACCACAGTTCTCATCTCTCTTTTCTTTTTTCCTATGGCAATACCACTTCTTTTCCTCATTTCATTCTTTTCCATGCTTTGAAAGCATTAAGGACTGTTAAGAGGCCATCACATCCTGGGAATTCATCCATCCTTTTGATGGAGGCCTCTCCAGGCTCCAGAAAGACACTTTTCCTCTGACAACAAGGAGCTAAGAACACTTCCCAGGCTGGCAGAGTGGGAATAAACTGGTGGAGCTCAGTAACTTTAGCACACCTGAAGTTTCCAGCATTAACCAGGGGACCTGACCCAGGATTTGCAGAGCTGAATGCAAGGGCAGGAGCTGTACAGCGCTATCTCTGCCTCAGCAGCACTCTTCAGAGCTCTTCACATCCAGAGCACAGCAGTGTGAGTGGCCCCTCGAGAAGTGAACAGGACAGTCTGGATCCATAATATCCTGTATTAAAGCCACTACTGGAGAAACATTTGTCCTCTAACAGCATCATCAGCTACTTACAAGACAGAGAAGAGCAAAAGCTTTTTCACCTACTTGTTACTTTCTTAGTGTTAGTAGGAGGGATTCATCTTGCCCTGGCTCTGTCAGGTATGAAATGAGAATGTACCTCTTCTTGAGGTAGATTACCTACATCCTTCAATAAAAACAACTAGAAAGGACCCTCTGAATCAGTCCCTGGCAATCACAGGAACAGGATTCTAAAAATTCCACTTCATCCTACCACCACGACATATATTGCTCTGAATTAAGATTAAATTGTTTCATATCCCAAGGCCAAGAGCTCTTTAAACTATAGCATGCCATGGGAGGAGAGCAGGGAAGCCTGCATTTACTTGACTTTGTTACTACCTATAGGAGAAAACTGATGTTGCCCCACAAAAGCACTGGGCTGCAACTCTTTGCACTATGAATTCACTACTTTATATGTAGGTTTGTTTCCAACTAAATCATTCTTTGTTTATGCGATGCAAAGATCCAACACACAGGCACAGGTTTTGCTCTCAGGCATTGATTGAGATGGGGAAGAAATTAGCTGTGAGCATAAAACGCATTATACTGCCTTCTGCCAAGGCCAAGTCCTTGCTACAAAGGAACGGCATAAATACACAGCCAAGGCTGACATTCTTCTCTGGTGGATGGGCTGCAGGTTATTCCCAGGGCTGGAGAGGTAACACTTGCACTGCTGATCAAATCACTGTTACAAACCAGCTCCCAGAGCCTGGATATTAAGAAAAGGAGATTTATTTCCTTTCTCAACCAAGACATTCCTCCATGTCCTAGGAAACAAAGAAGAACCTCAGCTTGAAACGCACCAGAAATCCTTCTTGACAAGGCAGCTGAAGCCAGGCTATCTCTGCCAGGCTGGGGGCCTGAACAGCCGCAACACTACATCACCTCAGTCAAAACCTTTCCTACATCTTACTGCAGAGAGATGCTGCTGTTGATGTAGAGAAGCAGTTCCTGACCTCTCAGCACAGGCTACAAATCTCTTTTCCAGAGTTTCACAATATTTACCAAAGTACCTTTGCTTCTGTTTTAGGAAGAAAAATGTTTCTTGGCCTCTGGGTACCACAGAAAGAAAACCTGTCAAACGTAAACAGCTGCAGTGGTTGTCCAAAGAACTCCTGATTCCTATTTTCAGCTCAGTGCATGACTTTGGGCAAATCATGTTGTCTCTGCATGGTACCAGTTTAGCAAAACATGAAAGCACGTGCCTACATCCCGTGGAGCTGTAGTGCTGAGCTGAATCACAGCCAGTCTGCTCCGGTTTCCCCCCTCATCATACGAGGACAATGATGCCACCTCTCTGCATAAAGCAGCCTCAGGACTCAGAGATAAACTTTTCCCTAAGGAGAAAACATTCACATGAGTCTGGCTCCAGCTGTGATTACTTCAAAGGTAAAGGTATAGCTCCAGAAACATTTGTCTCACTGCAACCTGACTCGTGGTCCCACTTCAGTGAAACAGATCCAAAGAGACGCCTTCAAAACTGACAGAGCAGTAAAAGGACCCAAAATGCTGAGAACCAGACTTGGTCTCAGTAGTGCAAATGAGAACTACATGAGCAGAACACCCAGCTCCTCCCACAAAGAGGAGCATCATGAAGGTAATATTGCTGGAAGTCACTGGGCACCACCAAGCTGCTTGAAACCCTCACACATGGAGCTGCATTCAGAATTTGGGCTTCAAGTACAGGCCTCTGCCAGGACTAAACCCATGTCTTGAGAAGGTGGCCTTAAGTAAAACAGAGCTGTGCATTCTCTGGGAGAGTACTCTCTTCCTTGACCATGATTTGGGCTGAAGTATGGAAGGGATGCCTTCAACATCACCCTATTAACCAACACCTCTCCCATCTCTTGATTTATTCCTCCTTTGCCAAAATAAACCTCCAAAACAAACTATGGAGATTATTTCTCCAACACACAGAGTTCACTTCAGCCTCGCTCTGCATTAAATCATGCAGCATATGGAGATGCAATTCCAAACCATCTGGATTATCATTAGCCATCAGGTGGTGTGCTCATCACACCTGTTAGAAAGAAAAAGGATAATTAAATGGGGAGAGATGGGGGGTATATTCTGCTCACAACATTCCTGCATTTTATCAATACCTCCCTGTCCCTTTTGGCTGCAGGACCAAAGCACTTTTTCTGCAGTATGTAAAATCAAAACCATTTGCATGAAGCAGAAATAAAGATAAGTGAACCTTCTTAGCCTGAGCAGATGTTTTTCATTGGAAAATAATTTGTCAAAAGGTAGAGAGACTCATGCAACTAATTTTCAGAACAGCTTCTTTCACTTTGGAGGGTAACTAGACTCAATTTAATTGCAAATGGGCTGCATGTTCCCCAGGATAACGAAGGGAAAAGCAACAAGAACATGTGCTTTTTTAATCAAAATCTCTCCCATAATAATTTGTGTCCTATTTTCCCTGGGATAACTGTTGATTTCTGATTCAGTCTCACAGCTATCTTCTCAGATAAAGCAACATTTTAAGGCACTAAAGAGAAATGACATGAAGAACTTCACTGCACCCATTTTGTAAGTCCACGAGCTAAAGGCTGGCTGTTAATCCTGGAGAAGAGACAGTACATTTTAAGGAGAAATGGAAAGTACACTGGGCAGAGACAGAACAAGCTGCCACATGGAGAGGTACAGATTCTGATCCCGCTTCTCATCTGGCGGGTGACAATGGGACCAAGGTGGTCCCCTGCTTACCACCCTCTGGTATAATTAGCTCGTGAGCTGTTCAGAGGCCATGGTGGTCTCTTCCAGGGCACATCTGACACAATATAACACTCTTCTCCATTAGATTCCCTCAGCAATGGCCAATTGCAAGTATTAATAATTGATCCAGCACAACCAGCAGCTGGCAGACAGAAGCAAAACTAACACGAGGGAACCTGGAATCTAAAACTATGTTTCAGAGCGAAGCCCTGTAGACAGACCTGTATTTATGTGTACCATGCAAACACCTCACCTCATTTTGGTGACATACATCCCTTGCGCTGAGAAATGCTGGCACATGTTTGTTTAGCTATGTGTGCCAATCTGTAAACCTGTACAAACACATCTATGTGTTGTGTATGTGACTTCCCTGTTCCCAAAGGGGTACACAACCATACACATGGTGTAT
Source organism: Agapornis roseicollis (assembly GCA_002631895.1). Lineage (NCBI taxonomy): Eukaryota > Metazoa > Chordata > Aves > Psittaciformes > Psittacidae > Agapornis > Agapornis roseicollis. The sequence continues at coordinate 2,858 of NDXB01007124.1, read as the reverse complement.
TTGCTCTGTGCATTGGCTGATTCACAACAGAGCCAGGCCAAGGGCTGGCGCTTCTTCTCCTTGGGCAGCTACTTAAAAATCAAATGCCAACAAAAAGAGCCAACCCATAGTGACAAGCACTCTGAGCTGAAGTCAAGGAACTGGGTGTAGATGGAAAGGACTAAGACTACAGCAACTGCTGGAGAGTCCAAGTCCCTGCTGCTCATCCCCATGGAGCCTTCTTATTTCCTGAAACCAAAGACTCTGTGACCTCCATCCATAACAAGCCATTAAAGTCCCCACCAATTGCTGTGACAACCTTGACAGGCTCAAGCTGTCAAAGGCCCCATGTATAAACCATAAGGGATGATTCTTTCTTCTTAAAGTCATGAGATGGAGCTAACAAGTCTCCCACTGACTTCCAGGAGCCAGGATTTCACTTCAGAACGTTTTCGGGACATTTTTTACACTGCAAAAGCAAAGCACACCACTTGTACCAATAGAGACATGTAGTACACCATCCCTGGTATGGTTACAGCCCAACCTTGTGCATATGTTTCATCAGATGACAGCTATCCTAATGGAAAATGAGCATAACCCCCCTGCTAGTCTGCAGTTCTACTGTGGGATGAGCTTGTTCACCTTAAGCTAGTCTAGTTATAGCAGTACAGAAATCAAAGCACATGAGTCATTATTGCTCAGCTCAATAAAAAGTCATTACCCTTATCACCATCCTGCAGATTAGGAAACACATATGTTGTCTGTGCCCCTGTTACAAGCAGCTTTTCTTTCCCATAGGATGCAAGTTGGTGTCGAAACAGAACAGAGCATGTGTCACTTGTCAAACTCCTTCTGCACAGCTGCACCTGCACCCATCAACATTGCAAAGGTAACAACAAATCTGTGGTTTAAATGGCACTGGTTGCTCAAAGAGATGATCTTTTAATAACAACAGGTAAATATATTTGGGAACCTTGCTGACCAAGGTAATCTGTAAAACAAAAAAGTACTGCTTGGACTTTCAGAGAATAATTCCAGTTTTCAATGAAACTTCACATCAAAGCATATTGCATTGGCTGTTTATTATTAAAGGTGTGGGGGTATGATTATTTTTAAAGGCTTTATCTTATAGTTTCAGAGATTTCTTCTGTTTTCTTCTATTAACTTCTGAAGCTGGAGGTCCAGTTCAGGATGGGTTATTTACTCTAAAGGTGCAGGCTCTATTCCAGCATTTTATTTGGAAATGAAAATGCGTGTTATAGAGGCATGAATTCTGTAAAGCAAACAAGAAGCAGATAATTAGGGAAAAGAGTGGAAAAATGAAGCTTCCTGCGTTCGCTTGATCTCCGCAGACCTCTCACGAAGCCTCTGCAAACCGGTGTTTGCTGCTTCAGCAGCTCAGGGAGGTTTGGCAGGTCTGCAGAAATGGGCCAGAAATCTCAAGAGCAAATGACTCCTTATTGACATTTCTGTTTCTGAGGCTGGCTTGATGCAAGAACAGAGCTGACAGGGGAACAAAACCCCTCTGAACGCTGCCCACCACTGCTGAAGTTCCATTGAAATCTGTACCCAGGTCTGAATTTCAAACTTCCTAAAAACCTGAGGCATTCAAATCATCTCATTATATATTTCACTTTCCTGCCATGTGTGAGAAAAACAACCAAAGCCATGTTTATAATGTCCAGGGGGCCTTCTTGGAAATGAACACAAAGCATCAAGATCTCATAAAGACTTTGAGTCTCATCCCAGCCCTGGGAATATGAAACAACTCCTCTTATCCAGTCCTAGCAGACAGTTCTTTCCCTTTTCATGAAGGCTCCTGAGCCTAATTAGGGAAATAAACAGAAGAGCTTTTCCTGTGGTAAGTGGAAGGCTGGCACCAGGGCTGACACCTGGTCAGACCCTGAGCTCTGCCAGTCATCCCCACACTGTCAGACAGCATGGTCTGACACCAGGCAGAGGTCACCTTCTCTCCCCCACCACAGGATCCCTGGCTGCTCTGCTGTGCTGAGTGGTCCTTGTGGGGCAATGCAGATGAGGCCCTGTTTGCATGGCTATATACCAGGTATTTTTCTGTAAGATAGATAGATAGATTATATGTATATATATATATATATGAGAGAAGTTCTGTGAGGGTGCTGAGGCACCTGCACAGGGTGCCCAGAGAAGCTGTGGCTGCCCCATCCCTGGCAGTGCTCAAGGCCAGGTTGAACACAGGGGCTTGGAGCAAGCTGCTCCAGTGGAAGGGGTCCCTGCCTGTGGCAGCGGTCAGAACTGGAGGAGCTTTAAGGTCCCTTCCAACCCAAACCAGGCTGGGACTCAATGATTAGTATAATAGTAAATACATACACACACAGATACAGAAGCATGGTATGTCCTAGACACAGACAGTATTTTCCTCCAAATCACTTTTGCACCTGTAGCTTCTCTAATTCTAAATTTACCTCCTCTGCTTCCTATTTCCCTCCTGTTTCTGTGACTGTTGTCCTGTCCTCATTCTGCACACTATTTCTGTCCCAACTGCTGCACCTTCTCTTACTTTGGTGAGGGTTATAGAAAGTTATAGATGAAGTTGGAAGAAACAGTTTTAAAGTGAGAGGAGGGTGAGTTCAAGCTTATCAGGTCCTTACCTGCTTTACCCTGACTAGCTCCCTAAATCGCAGCTTGCTGCATATGTATCATGCAGTGCACAGCTTGGGGAAATTTGGCTTCATCAGAATCAACAGACAAGCAACCAAACCCCACTGAAATCAAATGGATGTTGGCACCTTCGGGATGAATGTCAGTGCCTAGGAGTGAGGAAGCTGCGAGTAAACCAACCTCAGTGTCGTGGTTTAGACCCAACCAACCATGCAGCTCGTTCACTCACTCAACCCCCC